>JAWNNV010000329.1:0-51000 GCA_035044485.1 Scaptomyza reducta
TTGCAAACACGCAATGGGTGTTAAATGACACCTCTGGCATGCTTGCTGGTTAATGTTTTTGAACAGCTGTTTTTTTTTCGCCAGTGTGGCAAAAGATTGCATTTGACAAACAAACGTTTGCCAATACTGCTAGAGAAAAACGTAGAACCAAATACATGCAACAAAAACAGATACTTATAATGGGAATAATGCAATAAAGTTCGAATACGTAGCGCTAAAAGTGTCCACTAATTGGATTGTTTACCAGAACGCTGGTGACGGGAAACGCACGGACCTGAAGTAACAAATAAACGAAGCAATACACAAATACAAACAGAATGAAGGCGACGACAGCAACAACTTCAACAGGCAATAAAACGCGACTTACAAGTCTCACCGAGGATATATGCATAATACCCGAGGATGCGCCCTATCGTGCCCGCCTGCACTATCTATTCGCCCAGATCGAAAAGGAGTTCGATCAACTCTACTTGGAGAACCAAAATCGTGAGTAGTGTAATCGCTCCGAGAAGTGTTCCACAGATAATACTGTTCCTTCCAGTACAAGATAAGCTCGACAATGCCACCGCAAACAAAGAGTCAGTTACTCCGCACGATCAGCGCTCCGTAGCGGGTGGCGTTGCCAGCGCACTCGTCCCCTCGGGCAGTGGTGGCGCCTCCCTGGCTGCCACGCCGGCCACACCATTGGCACCGCTGGGCGATGAGATTGGTGCCAGCCTGCTGGCAGCTGCCTCCAGCACACACAAGAGTCTCAAGGCCAAGCTAAGCAGCGCCACCGGCGGCAGCAAGCTGAAGACCAGCAACAAAATCAAGGCACAAACGAGCCGGATTGTGTCCAGCTTCAAGGCACAGACGGTGGTCAGTACGGTGGTGCGGGAGTTTGGCGGACACAAGGATGGCATATGGCAGGTGGCCGCCAAGGTGGGTCAACCCATAATTGGTACGGCATCGGCCGATCACACCGCCTGCATTTGGGGCATAGAGAGTGGACGCTGCCTGTTGCAGTATCAGGGACACGCTGGCTCCGTCAACTCCATTAAATTTCATCAGCATCGGGATCTGGTGCTCACAGGCAGTGGCGACGGCACTGCACACATCTGGCAGGCGGCAGTCAACTGGGAGGTGGCCAAGTAAGAAACCATCAAGATATCTAATAATCAAACTAAAGAGACTTTTTAGAAAGGGTCATTCGTCCGAGGAAGAGCTCGATGACAGCGACGGCCAGTTGGAGGATCGGGATCGTGTTGACTCCTTGCGCACGCCTCTCTGTGAATTTAGTGGCCCAGGTGGTCATCTCTCCGTTGTGGTAGCTGCAGACTGGCTCTCAAGCATGGATCAAATTATCACCGGCAGTTGGGATCGTACGGCCATATTGTGGGATGTGGAAACGGCACAGCCGCTGCAGCCACTGACCGGCCACGATCATGAGCTAACACACGTATCGGCACACCCAACGCAGCGGCTGGTTGTGACCGCCTCCAGGGACACCACCTTCCGTTTGTGGGACTTCCGCGACTCGATACCCGCCGTGTCCGTCTTCCAGGGACACACGGAAACGGTGACGTCCAGCGTGTTTGCTCGCGACGATCGGGTTGTGTCCGGCTCCGACGATCGCACCATCAAAGTGTGGGAGCTGCGCAACATGCGCTCAGCCCTGGCCACCATACGCACCGATTCGTCCGTTAATCGCTTGGCCGTATCCACAGGCGGCATTATAGCCATACCGCACGACAATCGACAGATTCGTCTCTTCGATTTGAATGGACAGCGTGTGGCGCGCTTGCCACGCACCAGTCGTCAGGGCCATCGTCGCATGGTCTCGTCCGTGGCATGGGCGGAGGAGCCGCTGCTCAATTGTGATTTGTTCTCCTGCGGCTTCGATCGACGCGTCTTTGGCTGGTCCATAGTGCTGCCCAAGGACAATTGAAAATTACTTAAACGTCGCGCTGCCTTGCAGCCAAGTACGAAACACTAAAACGCTTCCACATGCGCGCTCCCTGTTTGATTAGCGAATATCTCTCGAAACACATCAAGAGCGTTAAGTTCTGCTCCCCAAAGGGGAAACCTTTGTATGTCAAGTATTACGTTTTTTAATCCATAGCATGTAACTTGCTTAATGCCAAAAAAATCACAAAATAATCGCGATATACAACTATTCATATATGTATTTATATGTACGACTATACTATTATGATTGTTATTTCTATATATATATATCCAATATGTGTGTGTGTGTAGATAACGGGGCTGAGAAAATGCCCATAACTTTTAGCTGTATTATTATCGATTATCATTATTTTAACCATTATCGATTATATACCATTCACATTAACACTTAATCCTACGTGTCTAAGGCATGTTCTTAACCTAGATGTTAGATACAAACAGAATACTACTAAATAAAAGCCCATATCCACTCCGAATAGAGATCAGCTTCGGAATATAATCATTTGAAATGGACAAACTTTAGCACGAGCAGACCAATGAGTATGCCCACCTCCAGTATAATAATTAAGATTAAGATGAGCTTGTTGTATACAACTTCACGGCTGAGTTTGCGAATAATAATCCGTGTTTTGGACAAGTCATGATCTGCCTCATCCAGGCGGCGTGTGGTGCGCAACAATGATTCCCGCTGCTCGCCCAGTTCGCCGAGTACCTATTATATAGTATATAAGTATTATAAGTATGAATATTAATGACTCAAGTGGGCAATTCAGTGCCTTACCCCAGTTCCAATGTTCTCCGTCTCGATGGCCACTTGCTGGGATCTTTGGATGCTTTCGGTCGTGCGCTGTAGAACATCGTAGGTGTTGGCTACTAGCTGCTGCTGGCGGTGTTCATGATCGATGCTGCCGCTGGGCAGCTGTGTATATCCACCGTACGACATGTTCTTTCTTTAAGAGTTGGCTAAATATGTGGAAAAAATATTTTGTTCTTGTAAATGAACAGCCGTATGCAAAACAAAGAAAAAATAGATTAATCGAACAGTCAGAGTATGTTATCGGCGCGCCACCTCAACAGCTGTTCGATATAGCAGCCCTGGTGTATATGGTCTTTAAAACTAACGTATTTTGTTGTCAAGACCCGCATATATTCTTGAAGTGACGAATATTTAGCGCGATTATAAAGTGCTGACAGAACCTAAACAAATCATAATCAATATCAACTGGCTTATCAAAACTCAGGGAATTACTGTTTTGAAGCATTGTTAATTATAATTGATAGTGTCTTCTGACAGTCGTCAATGTATTTGCACACAAACATACATACAAACATACAATCATATAAAATGAATACTTGAGGGCTTGGACTTTTGTATTTCGATTTGTGATAAGAGAAAAAAAAAATACTTGATCATACATATTGTACATGCTCACACATATGCATATTTAGCACGCTTGGAGGCCGCTATACAACCACCGAGAGCGCAAGAGCGAGAGCGAGAACGAGAGAGCATTCCCGTTTTGACTTAGCGCTCGCATCAGTTGAATGCTTAATATCACAAGCAACTGAACGCTGGTGTTGGCCAGACGTGTGCTTTTCTAGCTCCGTCGAGATCGTTTCATTAACCCATACAGGCGCATCCCAACGGGCAAAACAAGTTCTAATTTTAACGCACGTACGCTTGGGGAATCTTGAGAAAAAATATTGTATAGAAATCCGCCTGAAAACAGTTAAGGTAAGCAAAAGTGAGACAAAAAAAAAACAAAACGAAAAATAAAACAATAAAGCAATAAGCTAAGATAAAAACGACAGATAAATTCGTGAGACAGCTGAACATATTTGTAAATGTGCATATGTATTAGTTTGTGTGTGTGCTTTCAAGGTGATCTTCTGCTTGAAAAAATAAATAACATATTTGATTCGAGAGTGAATAAGGAGTGCAATTACTATAAAAATTGAACACACGTGATCTCGCTTTAACAGCAGCCTCCATGGCTTCATCTAAGTGGTCATGGGACTACTGTTAAATCACCAGCTGACAACAACCAACACCTGCTCCGAGAGCGAGAGAGAGAGAGTATCTATTTCGTTGTCTGTATCTGTGTGTCTTTCGAGTTACGCACGCTAGTCAGTAGCCAGAGCTGAGTTTTTATCGTTTTATGCAATCCGCATATCATGTGATCTGCACTCTTTACTCCCAAAACGTTTTCGAAATGCGTGTTGAAATTATTTTTTAAATTCATTAGCTATTAAATAGTACGAGGGCATCAATGAATTTTTATTGAATTATGATTTATGGCCGGAGATCATAAAATTTTCACAAGCACCCCAATCAATCATTCCGATTAGATTCTTTTTCCGGAATTGTATATTGTATATTGATGAATAGTAAGCCCATAAACGTCTACACTTAAGATATTTCAAGTATGTAAAACGCTTTCTTTTTAGCGCTTGAAAAGTACTCGATTCGACTTATGTAACTTTGCAACAGTAGTTATCAACGACTGGGCGGGGCTTATGTGTCAGCGGCATGCCTGCCTTACTGCTAAGACTTTTTTTTTCGAATACCTTACGAAAAGTTTATCAAGTCTGCTTATCAATTGTCAATTTGTTTTTTTTTTATAAACTTTAATGCCAAGTGATCTCTCCATATCGGTAGCTATGAAAAATGTCAAGTGAACTGAAAATAGTACAATAAAAGTTTTTTTTTTTTAATAAATAACCAAATAAAAACTTGCACACACTCCCACATACAAACAAGTGAGCGCAAAGAAGAGCGCGAGCGCGTGAGAGCGTAAAACAAACAAAACAAAAAAAATAAAAATTTAACGAAACTCCGTTGTTGTAGCGATATTAACTGCGACTGCCAAGGGCGTGCATGAATGGGGGATGTCAACGTCGAAGGCGTTTAACACGAGCTGTTGCTTCGTTAAAATGTAATTAAGACTCACCCACTACTTGCGTGTGTACACGCACACATACATATTATTGCAAAGGCAAACAGCAACACAAAACCACAACAACAACTCCCATACGTTCATCGTCCAGTTAGACTTCAAATGAAAATGACCAGCGAAAAGCAAAACGACAAACGCCAAAGACACAGGCACAGGCAGTCAGGCAGGCCGGCCACAGCAGCGACGGCAACGACAACGGTGTGTTTAGTTGTTGTGAAGTTGAACTGGTTTCCAGTTGCTGTGTCGTTGTGTTTTGTTTTTGTTTTGTTGTGCGTGTTTAGCAACTGAACATTTTTTCATATTGTTTTTTTTTTGTGGTTGGTATCTAAATACAATACATACATACGTACATACAAAGCTACATCACAATTCAATTTTTTGTTTATTGAAAGTGCATACCGTGTTTTGCAACTCGTTTCAAATTAATTGCAGCTTAATTAAAAACGATATGCGTCTGCATATGTGTGTGTGTGTGTGTATTTTGAGACTGGCTGACAGTGCTGTTTGAAGGTGTTCGTATATGCACGATAAAATATGCAGTATTGTAACTTGCTTAAGTTGAAGGTGATATCGAATAGCACCAAAGGTGTTAATAATTGATAAGTCCTTGCATTTTATTGGTTCTAGTCTGAAATTAGAATGCAACTACACACATATGTGTATAGGTATACACTACACTGCATAGTAAGTGTGAGTGTGTGTGTGCATGTTTTCGTTAAAGTTTCAGATCTTAACGCAAGTACAGTCAAGTACAGCTGAAACACATATACATAGTGCATTTGTTGGTATTTTAAATGTTTCTTTGTTAATGTTATGGTTTTTGAAGTTCTGTTTGATGGGTTTAAGAGATAATTGACTGAATTATTTATAAAAAATAAACAATAAAATTAAAAACAACAACCAATGTGACCATTATAGCTCTAAAGTGAAAATATCAACATTTTTCACAGTGTCGCAACCTTTTATTGGGCAAACTGTATATACATGTATGTTATATGAACACTTCCTTTTGGGCACCATATCTGAAATTAGCATTGTTTTGTGAACAAATTCGCAAACTAATTCGCGATAATTGTGCAACTGGCGTTATATATTTATTATTGCACTGCTGCTATATATAGTCGTGACTTCTGATAAAGTCAGTTATAACACTCAAACCGGGTGTCAAATGCGATAAACTTGGAACTTTTTTTTTTTTCGCGCAACAGGCGGAATGGAATGTTTCTAAGATCTCGGAATTCACAAACGATATTCAACGTGCTCAGCATTTACATTTCCACATTTATCATTCGCTGATGTACACGTATGTTTGTGTGTGTAGCTAAAGCTAATTCCTGGCCCGTCCATTAAAGTTCGATAATGTGCGTTGCGTTGCGTCGCGTCGCTGTCGCAGCGCCGTCGCAGCGCCGTCGTCCCGTGTCGTTGACTGTTCCGAGACTGATGATGATGATGTCACAATGAACCTTGGCGCGTCCCCTCTGTATGTCATTTTATTGTTTTCCTTTTTTATTCGTTTTTCTGTTCTGCCCAGCAGACGTAGCACCACCCACCTCTGACCCCTCCGCCCCCACCTCTGACCCCTCCGCCCCCCACCCCACTGTTGGGTGGTGCAAGTTACACTTTTGGCGCTCGAATTAAATCAAAAACATTCATCAGACACACATATTATCTATGTGCACCCGA
The DNA here is from genome assembly GCA_035044485.1 of Scaptomyza reducta. Taxonomy (NCBI): domain Eukaryota; kingdom Metazoa; phylum Arthropoda; class Insecta; order Diptera; family Drosophilidae; genus Scaptomyza; species Scaptomyza reducta. Next base: position 6,588 of record JAWNNV010000329.1, read on the forward strand.
TTGGGACAGTCGTAATGTATTCATTTGTTCTTGATTCTGATAAAACATAACAAAAAAAAAATTCCACAATTATCAGTCAATTTGGTTTAATCAACTTTACTACCAATATGCTGCCAAGCCATATAATCATATAATAAACAAGAACCAAACAAAAAACAAGTAAGAAGGCTCTAGTCGAAAAATCCCGACTGAACCCTATATGTAGTATGTGTGTGTGTGTGTGTGTGTGTGTATAGTGCATACTTTACTTAACTTCAATATTCTCTGTCTCCGATGTTTCCCAACCGATTTCAATAAAATTTTCACAGATTGTCATTATTATTGTCGTCCGAATGGGTTATCGATAACTGCATCAAAAAGTTTTCCAAATTCAAGATTTTCTTGTTATCGATAACATGTGTATATCGGAAACGGAGAAAGTTATCGAAAAGTTTGAAACAAACTTGTACTTCCTAGGGACTAGACGAGCTTATGTTCCAAATCTGGAGTCTCCAGCTCTAAAAGTCTCTGAGATCGACGCTATATCGACTCGGCTGTTGATGCTGATCAAGAATATATATACTTTCTGGGGTCGGAGATGCTTCCTTCTGCCTGTTACATACTTTTGCATAAAACCATTATAACCTTTTTATGGGTTCAGGGTATAATTAAGTTTCGCTTCGTTTAATGAATAGTTACTTTGACGATTTCAAGCAAAACTTATGTTGGAAGTAAAGCAAAGTATATAGAAACAAATGGCTTTTAGTTTTCAGCTTATTACCATCCAAATATATGTACTTGAAAACTTTTGTTTTCTAAAAATAAATCATTCAGCTACCTGCAACGTAAAAATACACTCAATTCGTTACAGTTTTGCTCAATTTTGTTCTCAATTAAAGTTTCATGAAGCTTTCTTAAATATGTAAACTTAAGTATCCTGAACTAAGTCGGCGTGGGAATAAACCTCGAACGATTTGGTGTAGTCAATATTTTCATATAAATATTTAGATGTAATTTAATAATTTATTACGGTTTCATTGCCAACTGAAAATGCGCTGAAGTAAATACGATAAAACACAGAGTACACAAGCAAGAAGGCAAGATAAATGATAAACAAATAAAAGGAAAGGAAATTTATATATCTAGTGTATAGTGAAGACAAAATTCTAGCCAGTGGGGCCAATAAAACTGCCAGATTGTTGTCTTGCCAGCATATGCTTCAGAACATATATACATATATGTGTGTGTGTACATCATCTAGATCGTATACGGTATATAGAAAAGAAGCCATTGGCTGTCATTGTTAGGCCAGAAACGAGACAACACAAATCAAATCCCCAGACGACGATTGTCTGCGTTGTCTGGGCTGAGTTGAGGTTCTTATACCCTGAACCCATTGAAAATGGGTATAATGGTTTTGTGCAAAAGTATGTAACAGGCAGAAGGAAGCATATCCGACCCCACAAAGTATATATATTCTTGATCAGCATCAACAGAGAAGTTTATATATCCATGCCCGACTCCAGATTTGAAACATAAGCTAGCCTAATCCCTATGCAGTACAAGTTTGTTTCAAATTTTCGATAACTTTCTCCGTTTTCGATATACACAAGTTATCGATAACAACAAAATCTTGAATTTGGAAAACTTTGAGAAGACGTTTGAAACATTAAACGAAAAAAAGACAAATTGTTTTAAATTTTCGATAACTCCGTTTCGATATACACATGTGATCGATAACAACAAAATTTTGAATTTGGAAAACTTTTTGATGCAGTTCGAAACATTAGACGAAAAAATTACAAATTGTTTGAAATTTTTGATAACTCTTTTCGTTTCCGATATACACATGTGATCGATAACAACAAAATATTGACTTTGGAAAGCTTTTTGATGCAGTTTGAAAGATTAGACTAAATAATGACAATCTGTGAAAATTATATTGAACTCGGTTGAGAAACACTGGAGATATGGAATATTGAAGTTAGGAAAATGCACTATACGCATATACATACACACACTCACACATGCTTGCAAGCACTGACTGTACACTTAAAGTATGGGGTTCAGGGTATAGTCTAGTCGGGATTTCTCGATACCTTCTTACTTGTACCTATATGAATTTTAATTGCATGTCTACAAAAATGTGTTTCAATAATAGACCCCAACCACTTTCTACCTCTTGTTGCAGGGAACGTGAACGTGAAGAGTCGCCAAGATGGGGGATATGTTCCGCAGTGAGCAGATGGCATTATGCCAGATGTTTATACAACCAGAGGCCGCATACACCTCCGTCTCGGAGCTGGGCGAAACCGGCTGTGTGCAGTTTCGCGATGTAAGTGCCAAGCACATGAAATAAATCTGAATCATCATGGTTAAACCCTTTCTCTTGGTAATCCACAGCTAAACGGCAATGTGAACGTCTTCCAACGCAAGTTCGTGACGGAGGTGCGTCGCTGCGATGAGCTGGAGCGTAAGATCCGGTATATCGAGACGGAGATTAAGAAGGACGGCATTGAGTTGCCCGATATCCAAGATGATATACCGCGTGCGCCCAATCCGCGTGAGATCATCGATCTGGAGGCACATCTGGAGAAGACCGAAACGGAAATGATTGAGCTCGCCCAGAACGAGGTGAACATGAAGTCCAACTATCTGGAATTGACCGAATTGCGCAAGGTGCTCGAGAATACGCAGGGCTTCTTCTCCGACCAGGAGGTGCTCAACTTGGATTCGAGCAATCGTGGTGGCGCTGCCATCGATGAGGCCACTGCCCAGCATCGTGGACGTCTGGGATTCGTGGCTGGTGTCATCAATCGCGAGCGTGTCTTTGGCTTTGAGCGCATGTTGTGGCGCATCTCGCGCGGCAATGTGTTCCTCAAGCGTTCCGATCTGAATGAACCGCTCAACGATCCGGCGACTGGCCATCCCATCTACAAGACCGTATTTGTGGCCTTCTTCCAGGGCGAGCAGCTGAAGAATCGCATCAAGAAGGTCTGCACGGGCTTCCATGCCTCGCTCTATCCCTGCCCCAGCTCGCACAACGAGCGCGAGGAGATGGTAAAGAATGTGCGCACACGTCTCGAGGATCTGAAGCTGGTGCTCAGCCAGACCGAGGATCATCGCAGCCGTGTCCTGGCCACCGTCTCCAAGAATCTGCCCTCGTGGTCGATCATGGTCAAGAAGATGAAGGCCATCTATCACACGCTCAATCTGTTCAACATGGATGTGACCAAGAAGTGCCTCATTGGCGAGTGCTGGGTGCCCACCAAGGACTTGCACATTGTGCAGAAGGCCCTCTCCGATGGCTCCGCTGCTGTGGGCAGCACCATTCCCTCGTTCCTCAATGTCATCGATACGAACGAGATGCCGCCAACGTTCAATCGCACCAACAAGTTTACGCGCGGTTTCCAGAACCTGATCGATGCCTATGGCATCGCCTCGTATCGCGAGTGCAATCCGGCTTTATATACGTGCATTACATTCCCCTTCCTGTTCGCCGTGATGTTTGGCGATCTGGGCCATGGCCTCATTTTGGTCCTGTTCGGCGGCTGGATGGTGCTCTGCGAAACGAAGCTGGCCCGCATTAAGAATGGCGGTGAGATCTGGGGCATCTTCTTTGGCGGTCGCTATATCATTCTGCTGATGGGTCTGTTCTCCTGCTACACGGGCATCATCTACAACGATGTGTTCTCGAAGTCCATGAATGTGTTTGGCACGACTTGGAAAAATCATTACAATACATCCACCGTGTTGAGCAATAGATTTCTACAGTTCAATCCAGCCAACTCCGCCGATGGGGTCTATCCTGTGGGCTTGGATCCAATCTGGCAGTTGGCCAAAAACAAGATCATCTTCCTGAACAGTTTCAAGATGAAGTTGTCCATCATTGTTGGTATCCTGCACATGATCTACGGTGTTTGCATGTCTGTGTTCAACTTTGTGCATTTCAAGCGTTACTCCTCGATCTTCCTGGAGTTTCTGCCACAGGTTCTGTTCCTAATATTGCTCTTCGGCTATATGGCGTTCATGATGTAAGTAAGCTTAATGACTCTTTCTGTACATACATCTAATATATCATCGCAGGTTCTTCAAATGGTTCCAATACACTCCCTTCACCGATTACCAGCCCGACACACCCGGCTGTGCTCCATCTGTGCTGATCATGTTCATCAATATGATGTTGTTCAAGAAAACGCCGCCATTCGAGGGCTGCCACGAGTACATGTTCGATGCCCAGGATGGCGTACAGAGGACCTTTGTCGTCATTGGTCTCCTTTGCATACCCTGGATGCTGTTGGGCAAGCCGCTGTACATTAAATTCACTCGTCGCAACAACGTTGCACATGTGAAGCACAATGGTGAGCTGACCGGCAACATGGAGTTGGCCGAGGGCGAGACACCATTGCCTACGGGATCTGCTGGACACGAGGAAGCGGCCGGTGGCGCTCACGGTCATGACGATGAGCCCATGAGCGAAATCTATATTCATCAAGCCATTCACACAGTCGAATATGTACTCAGTACGATCTCGCATACAGCTTCGTATCTGCGTTTGTGGGCTCTGTCCTTGGCTCATGCTCGTAAGTGCTGTAAATGCACTTCCCTTCAAACTTTGTTCTAATCCTGTTGTTTTCTTCCTTTAGAATTGTCTGAGGTGTTGTGGGAAATGGTGCTGCAGCTGGCTCTTAAGATGCCGCTCTATTACGGTGCGATTGGAGTGTTTATCATTTTCGGCGCCTGGTGCTTGTTCACGCTGGCCATTCTGGTCATGATGGAGGGCTTGTCCGCTTTCCTGCACACACTGCGTCTGCATTGGGTGGAGTTCATGAGCAAATTCTACGAGGGCTTGGGCTATGCCTTCCAACCCTTCAGCTTCAAGGCAATCATTGATGGCGTAGAAGAGGAATAATTTCCACAACCATAAATTATATATATATATATCAATATTCTACACATTTGTTTGAGATCGTTTATTATGGTTTTTTCCGTGTTTTGTTAATTATGTATTTTTGTTTTCTCAATACTGTCAGTATTGTGGTGCTCTTCCCACATAGTTCCCTCAGTTATTGTATTCCATTCGATGTCAAAATATTTATGTGTAATTTGTTATTAATATTCTCAGAAATCGTTTCAAAGCAATAATTTGATATTCGTTATTACAAATAATTTTTTTTTATAAAAAGATAGTTTTATTACTGTCTGCTTAAAATTTGTCACAAGGATAACTACAAGACTTGAGATATCTTTAAAATAAATTTTAGGCAAATATTAAACTACTTAAACAAATAAAGCAAGAAGAGAGCAAAAAATCATTGGTTTTATTAAAACAATAAATACGACAAAGAGTGCTTGAGTTCATAATAACTTGTTTTTTTTCTATAATATGTGAAAAGTTTTTTCAAGAACTTACAAAAAACATTTTTGAACCTACTGAGATATTGTAATCTTCGAAATTATAAAGAGAAACAGAAAAGACGAAAGTCCTTTGAAAAGTAGATTTCTTATTTTCTTGCTCACATAATAAATTTAAGACTTTTAAGTGCGGTTTAAAAATATTTTATAAAAGTTGCGTTTATGTACGGTTCTATAAAAGTTGCTCAAAATCTCGAATGATTCGATTTTATGGTTTATATGGATGCGCTTTTTATATGTATCCCTAAAAGTATGCCACCGTTTCTAAATTGGTTTAATTGCTTATAGATGAACGGCTGTTAAAAATAAAGAATAAAAAAGATAAAATCTATAAAGCGGGGGCCCTTTGTTGTAAAACTTTAAAAATATCAAAGCTAAAAAAAGATAAAAGCCAAAAGGACCTAAAAATGTGGACAGTTTGTCCAAGAATTCGTGTTAACTAAAATCCTTGCATACATTTCGGCAGTTAGTTATTAAGTATTTCATTCTTGTGCTTTGATTTTCATGTCAATTTAACTATTATATGACTCACTTAGCGATGCTGATCAAATCCACATTGTTATCTACCGATATCGACATTCCTCACACTCAACGCAATGTTTTCCGTATTTTACTATATTCTACCGAGTTGACAACTTCTCACAGTGAAAAATGGTAAGCAACTAACGTGAGACCGCAACTGAAATAGTTGTGCACAGAAGAGCTTACTGGAAATGGTTTGGTAATTGTCTGCCAATTGCTTTTTAATGCCCAGGGGTCTAGGCGTCGTCTTTATCAAATAGTGGATAGATAAGAACTATTCAATCATGTTGATAGATGGCTCAATTATGCATCAGGTCGCTCGTTTCCCCACCTTCTAACCGTGTTATATATCCAAAGCATGCGCCCGGAGATAAGCCTGGAAAGTTAAGAAGTTGTACATGGGAAAAACTTATGTGGACAAAGCTTCAATTTAAAAGTCACTTGACCACAACGATCAGTTCAGCTGGCGTCACCAAAGTGCGCGGAGGTGCCACTGAAAGATTCAAGAAAAACAGTTACAAAATGTGCAGTAAAATTAAAGGATGGATGTGCGGCACTGGCGAGCAGGACAGCATTTTTCGCAGCGAGGAGATGTCCTTGGCGCAAATGTTCCTGCAGCCAGAGGTGGCCTATGAGACCATATCACAGCTGGGCGAGATGGGATGTGTGCAGTTTCGCGATGTAAGTTGATGATGATGCTTATGTAATCCTGGCGTGTTCTGATTGATGTGTCCTTACAGATGAATGAGGGCGTTACGGCGCTGCAGAGGAAGTTCGTCAATGAGGTTCGTCGCTGTGATGAGTTGGAGCGCAAGATACGTTATGCAACCTCGGAGCTGAGCAAGGATGGCTTCAAGGTGGTTGATCTGATCGAAAACTTTCCGCCCGCACCTAAGCCCAAGGAGATAACTGAACTCGAGACGCTGCTGGAGAAGACAGAGACCGAGATCATCGAGCTGTCTGCGAACAATGTTCGTTTACAGACCAATTCCTTGGAGTTGTCTGAAATGATTCAAGTGCTGGAGAGAACAGAGCAGTTCTTCTCTGAACAGGAATCGCACAACTTTGATGTGAACAAGCGTGGCACGCACAGAGATCCGGAGCATTGTAACGGTAGTCTCGGCTTTGTGGCAGGCGTTGTGCGCCGTGAGAAACAGGTAGGGAAGGCTCCACAAGCATATCCCTTTCGTCGTTTTAACTTTTTCTTGTGGTTTTTCAGTTTGCCTTTGAGCGAATGATCTGGCGCATCTCGCGTGGCAACATCTTGTTGCGTAGTTGCGACATGGAGGGTCCGGTGAAGGATCCTCGCACGGGTATGATGGTCTACAAGACCATATTTGTGGTCTTCTTTCAGGGTGATCAATTGCTGTCGCGTATACGTAAGATTTGCACCGGCTTCCATGCCTCCATGTATCCTTGTCCGAGTTCACATCAGGAGCGCGTCGATATGATCAATAGCGTGCACACGCGCCTCGAGGATCTGAAGATCATCATCAGCCAGACCGAAGATCATCGTTCCTGTGTGCTGAAGGCAATCCTAAAGCAGATACCCAACTGGACAGCCATGATCAAGAAAATGAAAGCTATCTACCACACTCTGAACATGTTCAACGTGGATCTGGGCAGCAAGTGCATGATTGCCGAGTGCTGGGTGCCGAAGCGTGACCTGGAGGAGGTCGAGACCGTGTTGTCGGAGGCATCGCTGGCCTTGGGCAGCACAGTGCCTACCATATTCAATATACTCGAAACGAAAAAGGAACCACCAACGTATTTCCGTACGAACAAGTTCACCTACGGTTTCAATGTCTTGATTGAAGCCTATGGCGTTAGCAACTATCGCGAATGTAATCCAGGACTCTACACATGCATAACGTTCCCGTTCCTGTTCGCCGTCATGTTTGGCGATATGGGACACGGCTGTTTGGTATTCCTACTCGGCCTATGGATGGTGCTGGACGAAAAGCGTCTGGCCAAGGCGCGCGCTGGTGAAATCTGGACCATCATGTTTGGTGGTCGTTACATCATCATGCTGATGGGACTGTTTGCCATGTACACGGGATTCATTTATAACGATTGCTTCTCCAAGTCGTTTAACGTATTTGGATCGCATTGGGCTCTGCAATACAATCGAACGACGGTGCTCACGAATCCGACCCTGCAGCTCAACCCGACGCTGGACCAGCGTGGCGTCTATCCCATGGGCATTGATCCCATCTGGCAGTCGGCTAGCAACAAGATCATCTTCCTCAACACCTACAAGATGAAGCTCTCCATCATATTTGGGGTTCTTCACATGGTCTTCGCTGTCTGTTTGTCCGTTGAGAATTCTGTGTACTTCAAGAAGTATTCGAACATCTTTCTACAGTTCTTGCCCCAAGTCATTTTCCTGCTCATGCTCTTCGGCTACATGGTCTTCATGATGTTCTACAAGTGGGTGCAGTACTCGCCCAGAGCCACAGACACTGCTGATTCGCCCGGCTGTGCTCCGTCCGTGCTGATTATGTTCATTGACATGATTTTGCTGAAAAATGAGATACCTTCACCCGGCTGCATGCCCTCCATGTTCCCGGCCCAGCGTACTCTTGAAACGACACTCTTCGTTATCGCCATTATATGCATACCCTGGATGCTGCTCGGAACGCCTCTGTGGACTATGTGCAAGCGCAAGTACATGGTGCGTAGGACTTATCTACTTTTTTAATAAGTCCAATTATATATTGAATTTTTTTAGAAGGGCAAGGTGGAATACACTGGTGATACCATCATGGAGACTATTGAAATCTCTGGCAAGGAAGTCATTGTTACCGAAGTGGAGAAGCCCCACGACAAGGAAGCACTCATTGACGAAGAGGAGGAGGAGGAGCCAATGAGCGAGATCTGGATACATCAGTCAATTCACACCGTTGAGTACGTCCTAAGTACGATTTCCCATACGGCCTCGTATCTACGTCTCTGGGCTTTGTCCTTGGCTCACGCAGGTAAGGAACACAAAAAAAAACATGTAAGAAGGCTCTAGTCGAGAAATCCCGACTAGAAGATACCCTGAACCCCTTACTTTAAGTGTACAGTCAGTGCTTGCAAGTATGTGTGAGTGTGTGTATGTATACGCATATAGTGCATACTTTCTTAACTTCAATATTCCATATCTCCAGTGTTTCTCAACCGATTTCAATAATATTTTCACAGATTGTCATTATTTAATCTAATCTTTCAAACTGCATCAAGTTTTCCAAATTCAAGATTTTGTTGTTATCGATCACATGTGTATATCGAAACGGAGTTATCGAAAATTTAAAATTAAATTTGTCGTTATTTCGTCTAATGTTTCAAAAGTCTTTTCAAAGTTTTCAAAATCAAGATTTTGTTGTTATCGATAACATGTGTATATCGAAAACGGAGAAAGTTATCGAAAATTTGAAACAATTTGTCTTTATTTCGTCTAATGTTTCAAACGTCTTCTCAAAGTTTTCCAAATTCAAGATTTTGATGTTATCGATAACATGTGTATATCGGAAACGGGAAGAGTTATCGAAAATTTAAAACAAACTTGTACTGCCTAGGCATTAGGCGAGCTTATGTACCAAATCTGGAGTCTCTAGCTCTTATAGTCTCTGCGATCGACGATATATCGACTGGGCTGTTGATGCTGATCAAGAATATATATACTTTGTGGTCTTAGATGCCTCCTTCCGCCTGTTACATACTTTTGCACCAAACCATTATACCATTTTCAATGGGTTAAGGGTATAAAAAAACAAATATAAACATTTAGATCACACTATAATTTTGCAGAGCTCTCGGAAGTCTTGTGGACGATGGTATTGTCTAAGGCATTGGCGATTGGCGGTTACGTTGGCTGCATCGCTGTATTCCTAATCTTTGCTGTCTGGGTGTTCTTCACTATTGCTATCATGGTGATGATGGAGGGTTTGTCGGCCTTCCTGCACACACTGCGTCTCCATTGGGTGGAGTTCATGAGCAAGTTCTATACGGGCACTGGCTATGCGTTTGAGCCGCTAAGTTTCAAGGCCATGCTGACGGTTGAAGAAGAGGCCTAAAAGAGAGGCGTTAATGTAATCTTAGTGGGTCACCCATTAATAAACTGCAGCATACCAATATAAAAACGAGTGTTTAATTCGATTTTTTGTAGATAGTGCTAGTTGGCCCACATAGCGACGTGATTTCAGTTAAATGCTGAAAAAGGTCATTGCATTGAGGGCAGCGCTCAGCATAAAAATTCTTGCCAATTGCAGCACATTTCCATTGAAGTTGACCATTATAGAATTTAAAACTGTTATTCTCGCGAATCATCAACGCCCGTATGGCTTATTAGACCGTTCCGTTGGCTAGCTTTGCGCAGTTGTTGAGCTAACGAGCTCCGGTCAAGTCATATATAATAATGTTGGGATTACCATTGGCTGTATTTTTACTGGCACTGTGGGCCGAGTGCCAGGCAGATAGCTTGGTGCAACTGCATGTGAATCGTCCCTGTAACGATGTGAGTGAGAAGTTTGTGAGCTTTGCGGTTAGGCCAGAGGATTTGTACGATGCACTGGAAGGAAGGAATCGCAAGGCAGTCACCAGCATGGCCGCCCTGTTGGGCGATGCCTATGTCAAATTCGTGGGTGACTTTTACTTTGCCACGAATGCGCCCCAACGTCTGCGCAATCCCACCAAGATCATCTGGAAGGGCTTTAATCGTTGGACAAGGTAAGTGATTATATCTTATTATGGGTACATTGATTTCATTGCCTTGTTCAGTGCTGTCAATTGGACAATGATTATTCCCGTGCCATATGCGCCCGATGAGTGGGATTCCATGCATACGCTTAAGATACTGAACATATCGTATATGGTGGGCATTACGGATTGCATATGGCAGCTGGGCACCGACTTTGGTACGTCACGCGCCAAGGACTATGTACAGGAGCTGATGACACTGAAACTGATGACAGACACCTTCAGTCCTTATGTGGATAGCTGGCGAGTTATGGGCGCTGATATTTCGGCGGGTAGCAGTGTTGAGGAGACACGCAAATATGTGGATATGTCCAAGGATATGAATGCGGCCTTCGGCTGGACACAGTGAGCACTTAACTTCAAGTAGTCCGAAGAAGGATTCTAATGTTTTTTTTCACTTCCTGACAGACCTGCCAATATGCTGCCTGCTACCAGCTTGGGTAGCTACATCTACGACAGTGATCCGGCTTTGAGGACATTGCAGCAGCAGCGGGTGCCGCTTTGGTTAACGCTACCGGATGAGCTACCGATAAGGAAGCGCTTGCTGGGCGATCAGACAACAGATGCATTGCGCTGGGCACAGACCTTGGGCGATGCGGCTAGTGGCGGATTCGATGTGGTCTTCAAGCGCATGAGTCTGGAGGATTTTGAAACGCCCAATTTCAGCTATTATGTCACAGCCATCTTCAAGAAGGTGATGGGTTCTCGAGTGTTCCCAGCGCGACCTCTGAACGTGCTCGCGCCCAGCAATAAACTGTACACACATTGCGCCAACGCTGTGTCTGGTGGATTGGCTTTCATGGTGGTCAATACGGAGGAGCAGCCCCTGACCATAACGGTTAGCAGCACAAGTCGCCTCGCCAGCAGCGATATCTGGGAATACGTTCTAATTAATGACGAGGGCTGCATGCGTCTGAACGACATGAAGCTGCACGTGAACTCCACGCTGCGTCCGCTGATCAAGTCGAAGGATTCGACTAAGCCACTGCAACTGATCACGCCAAGCATGTCGGTGGGCTTCTGGGTGCTGCCTAGTGTGAATGTGGAGCACTGTCAGTACTCCGAAATAGAAGCTAATTCCAGTGCTGAGGCATCGTCTGGTAATGGTCGCTCTAGCGGCTACAGCTCTGCTGATCGTCTGCTCCAGCGACTGATTGAGGAAACGGCTGTATCGAGAGGTTCCCTGCAGAGTACCATCAATCGCAATCGTCGTTTTGTCTTGGACAACCCGTTGGAGCCGGGTTCGTTGCTCGGCGAATTGCTGCAACATTTTCGAAAAAGGTCAGCAGAAGGCTCGCTCGTTAAGCGGCAGGTACAACCGGAGCCCAAGACCAAGGCGGCATCTGTGGGTCCGTGTGAGGCACTGAACTGGCTAAGACGGGTAATGAAGCAGAGTCGTGAAGTGGTACGGCATAAGCGCAGCAGACGCAGTGCAGCTGATTATGGCGGACCCTTCTTCTACAACCGTCACGGCAAGAAGAGTACGTTCACCAAAAAGATAACGGAGATACGCAAGCCGGAACGCAAGGTGAAGCAACCCTTCGATCTGGCTGAGTTCGATGAGGAAGAGTTCTTCAAGAAAATGGGTGAGCAGCCGGAACCACCATCGTATACGCGCTTGCCCGAGGGTGATGTCCACCTGAAGCACATAGAATCGCCCGATGGCGAAGAAAGTGAAATGCAGCCGGAAACTGAACCGATAACCTACAAGAAACGTCGCCCAAGCATCAGGAAACATTTGAAAATTGTGCAACGCTCGCAGGAAGAAAGCGTGGAGCAACAGCCGAACACACCCAAGGAACAGGAACGCCAAAAGTTACCTTTCCTGACCACGGAATTCTTTGAGGCTTTGCCGGCGCCAGCAATCATGAATGGGAAGCGCTTGAATCTTGGCTCCACTTTAAACTCTCTGCTTTACCCGGAGCCCTTCACAAACAAGGGCAAGATAAAGAGCCCGAAACCTAAGTCACAGGAGGAACAGGAGGTGGAGCCGGATGTGGAGCCAGTCGAAGGGGTTAGCAACAAGAAAAGTTCGACCAAGATTGGCCAGCTGGCGAGCGACTTTCTGCAGGAACAGCGCGAGCTCGGCACACACTTCCTCAGTCATATCACTGAGCACGAGCAAGAGTTTGAAAATCTGCCGGAAACCTCACTTGAAACGGTTCGGAAACACAAGATAGAAGCTCCCGTAATGGCGGTACCAACCAATAACAATAAGGAGGATTACTTTGGACCAAAGACGAAGCGGGAAAAAGCACTAGCGCCAATTCCTGCACCTAAGCGACTTCAAAGGAACCCTTACAACAAAGGTATCATTTCCTGGTGGGATATGCCGGCACTGAGACATCGTCGTGCTCTGCCCTTCAACTATGCCGACGACACTTTAAACTCAAATGTCATCCAGCAGGATGATCAGCAGGATCTGTTGCCGCTGGGAAGCTATACGTTCTATGAGTACAAAGTTGATTTGCCAACGGAGCCACCTGCCAAGGAGCGCACTGAATCAAAAATCATGAAGATAAGTCCCGAAAAATCTCGTAGCTCGAGTACTGACAAGGTCACACTCTCGGACAAGATAGTTACAACCGTCAAGTCCAAGGTATCCAAGTTTATGAGCATCATCTCACGCCATATGAACGAATGGTACAACACACTGACGAAACACTTGGAAAGTGAAAAGGGAAAGCCTCGCACACCCAGCATTGGAGGTGCTAATGCCATAGAGAAATAGATTAGTCTATACATAAATTAGGGATTTCGAGTTTGAGTAAAATAAATGTAAATATGTATTTATGTACTACAATGCCAATTATAAAAGAAATGTGGAAAACTACAAAAGTGGATTATTCCATTATTCACAATATTAATACGAAATGAATCAGTTTGTTGTTAAATCGGATAATCGAAATGGGAATCAGTCTAAACAAGTTCTCAACCTATATTAAATAAAATTGTATCATGTTTAAATGTCCAATTTCAGCGGAATTTAATTGCAGCAAAGCTAAACCAGTCAAATAGCTTGAATATTAAAAACAAGTAGGCTCTACTCGAGAAAACCCGACTAGAAGATACCCTGACACGTATACCTAGTGCGTACACTCAGTGCTTGTTGATGATCAAGAATATATATATACTTTATGGTGTCGGAGTTGCTGCCTTCTGCCTGTTACATACTTTTGCACATAACCATTATAGCCTTTTTACCATATTTTAATGGGTTCGGGTTATAAATATGGGTTTAATAAACATCTTTCTTTCTATATACTGATGCAATTAACTTTAGAAATCTCAGTCCAACGCAAACATACAAACATACAATATTGTATATCTAAATCTTTCACAATTTCAATACATAGCATTTAATACATCATATATTGTATAAGAAACTATGTCATCGCTCTAAAACAAAAATATAATGTATTGCATAAGGTACAAATTTATGCAAATAAATACTCATTTTCTTATACAACAATAGTGAATACTGTACATCATTCAATGTAATACCAGTAAATAAAAAATATTTTAAAAATTTAATCAACTTTAAAATATTTTTTTTTTATTATTTCTTATATTTCAGCATGATTTTTACGAGTTTTTCGTAATATCTAGTATTTTTGGTATTTTTTGGTATTTTCCAGATGATCAAAGTCTGTGAAATACCAGGCCAACAGAATTCTGCAGCAGGTTGATCTGTAACCAATGTAATTAATGTAATGAATTCTCCAATGTGTAAAAAGTGTTCGATATCCACAGAGATGTCGTACAGAAGAAGTCATTGCCGCTGTAGAGCGTAGCTTAGAGGAAGACCCGAATCAGTCTATCCGCCATCGTGCACAGGAATTGGATATGTGTCCATCCACTTTATGGAAGATTTTGCGGAAAGATCTTGGTTTCGAAAATTGGACCTCTAGATTGGACTACGTCCGAGCCAGCCGTGGCGGACATATGCCAGAAATCATATTTAAATTATAATGCAAGAAGTTTGTCTTTCGAATAAAGTAAATTATATATCAATAAAAAAAATCATCTTTGTTTTATTCCATTTTAAAGTTCTATACCTCTAAAAAAAAACACCCTTTGTAATATTTGCTAAAAACCAAGCTAAAATGCATATTTAAAGAATAATTGTTGTCAGAGCTATGGAAAACTTTATTGTAGACTTTATTGCTATCTTCCCTGCGCTTTCTTTCTGCTTCTTAGTCTCGCGCTCTCTCACATTCTTCTACTCTACAATAGTAGCGGAAGAAAAGAAAACAAAAAAGCAAAGTCTCTCAGCGTCGGCATTCAAGCTGAGCTTGGGCTTAACTTGTTCCGCCGGCCGACCCGGCCAACAATAAATATCAGCTATTAACAAAATACAATAATGAGCAGCAAGACGATCGCGAGACGCTCTGCAGCTCTGCAGCCAGTCTCCGAGCAAGCGTTCAAGGCGAAGGTTGTGATTGAATCGTTGAGTCTTCATCTTTCAGCAGCTAACAGTTTGTGGTTCAAAGTACAAACCTACAGCGATTGCAATCATATATAGTATATACACACATATCTTAACAACACTTTGCCAGGTGAGAGTGTGCAGAATTATCATTATGTATGTGTGTGTGTGTGTGTGTGTGTGTGTGTAACTGACGCAGCACTTTTTGACTACAAAGAATGAAAACGGGTCAGTTATAGACTGAAGAAGTTGCATTCAGGGTGAGCCAGTCGGAGAGAATCAGAGAAGCATAGAAGCGTAACCAGTAAGCCAAGTTTTAGTGACGTGGACAGCAAAAAGAAAAGAAAAAGAAGCAGCAACAATCAACGTTGCAACAACATTAACAACAACAATACAATTTCTGGCTTTCTTTTGACTAGCTGTAACGGCAATGAACTTTGTTTTGGCCTCGACAAGCGTTTTCAACATTGTTTCAGCCTGCTTATATGAAAAGTGAAAGCATCGATTAGGCATTGATTTATAATATTTTACACTAATGATTACGTTTGCAACAGTTGCATGTTGAAAATTGCTTTTGACACAACAAAACACAAGCTGACCGATAAACTGAAAACGAAAACGAAATTTTTTGGGTTTGAGCGAGAGAAAACGTGTTTCGATATTTAGACAATCGACTTGTTTGATTATATAAACTAATTTGCATACCTATATACATAACACTGTGCACAATATATATTTTATAGGATGGGTTTCATCTTGTCTTGGTTGCCAAGCGATCATTATGAGCGCGATATCTTGGCCATAACACTCACAGCGGCATTTGCTGCCACCTTGCTCAGTATTCGCTTCTATTTGCGCATTACGGCCGGCCGTTGTTTCACTGAGGTAAACTCAACGCAACCCAACCCCGAACTACCATACCAACACTTGTACTTCCGTCCAACTACCAGTTCTCCCTTCCCCACTAAACAAATTGTGCACAAGTGCGAGAAACTTATTAACTTTATTACATTGTAATGAACCCGGCTAATACAAAAATGATAATAAACTAAATTCCTTCACTGTATACGGTCGCCAAACAATGACGTACACACTTAATTACCTTTTCAAAGTACACTAGAGATCTGTACTAGCATGAAGCACATACTATCACCGTGTCTGTAAGCGCTTCAAGAGCATCAACTAGACTTATAAGCTTTACGCTTGTAGGGGTCAACAATTAAAACTCAACAACTATAAAGAGTTAAAGGGTTTTCACATATTGTGTGAAAACTGTGATTACAAGTAAGAAGGCTCTAGTCGAGAAATCCCGACTAGACTATACCCTGAACCTATACTTTACGCATACAGTCAGTGCTTGCAAGTATATGTGTATAGTGCATACTTGCTTAACTTAAATGTTCCACATCTCCGGTGTTTCTCAACCGATTTCAATCAAATTTTCACAGGTTGTCATTATTTCGTCTAATCTTTCAAACTGCATCAAAAAGCTTTCCAAATTCAAGATTTTGTTGTTATCGATCACGTGTGTATATCGAAAACAGAGAAAGTTATCGAAAATTTGAAACAATTTGTAATTATTTAGTCTAATGTTTCAAACTGAATCAAAAAGTTTTCCAAATTCAAGATTTTGATGTTATCGATAACATGTTTATATCGGAAACGGGAAGAGTTATCGAAAATTTGAAACAAACTTGTACTGCCTAGGGAGTAGGCGAGCTTATGTTCCAAATCTGGAGTCTCTAGCTCTTATAGTCTCTGAGATCGACGCTATATCGACTCGGCTGTTGATGCTGATCAAGAATATATATACTTTATGGGGTCGGAGATGCTTCCTTCTGCCTGTTACATACTTTTGCACAAAACCATTATACCCTTTTTACCCATTTTCAATGGGTTCACTTAACACGATTCGAAAGAATTTTCCACTAACAATTTCGAATGCCTTACAGACGAAAATGGAGGGAAAAACTGTCATCATTACGGGTGCCAACAGTGGCATTGGCAAGGAAACTGCCAGGGATCTGGCTGGACGTGGAGCACGCATCATCATGGCGTGCAGAAATCTGGAAACAGCAAATGCTGTGAAAGGTAAAAGTTTTAAATAATAATATTCGAATATTGCTTACCAAAAGTTATGAAATTTTATCGGCAGATGAGATCGTCAAGGAGACCAACAATAACAAAATTGTGGTGAAGAAACTCGATTTGGGCTCGCAGAAATCGGTGAGAGAGTTTGCTGCCGATATTGTGAAGACTGAGCCAAAGATCGATGTACTCATACATAATGCGGGCATGGCACTGGCATTCCGTGGCCAGACCAGTGAGGATGGCGTCGAACTGACCATGGCCACCAATCACTATGGTCCCTTTTTGCTGACGCACTTGCTCATCGATGTGCTGAAGAAGAGTGCGCCGGCGCGTATTGTCATCGTTGCCTCGGAGCTGTATCGCTTGGCCTCCGTCAATTTGAATAAGCTGAATCCCATTGGCACTTTTCCCGCTGCCTATTTGTACTATGTTTCGAAGTTTGTCAACATTTACTTTGCCCGCGAGCTGGCCAAGCGTATGGAGGGCACCAATGTGACCGTGAACTACTTGCATCCGGGCATGATTGACTCGGGCATTTGGCGCAACGTGCCCTTCCCCCTGAACCTGCCCATGATGGCAATCACGAAGGGCTTCTTCAAAACAACCAAAGCAGGCGCACAGACCACCATTTATCTGGCGACCTCCGACGAGGTGGCCAATGTGTCTGGCAAGTACTTTATGGACTGCAAGGAAACGACATTGAATGCCGCTGCCATGGACATGGAGAAGGCACGCCAAGTCTGGGAGGAGTCCGTGAAGATTGTCAAGCTAACGCCACAGGATCCCAAGATCTAATAACTGCCTTGGAGACTAAAATTCTCATAATTTTTTACACATTTTGATTAATTACACATTCCACTATTTGGGGGGCGTAATCCATAAGCTTAATTTTTACATAAATAAATACAACTTCTGTAAAAACGAATAGTCTTTTCTTTCTTTTGGTTTTTGAACGGCTAAAAAAGTCTTGCTGTTAATAACATTTAGTCAAATGTTAATTGTTCTACAGCGCGCTGTCATACACAGTAGTATTTTTTTTTTGGTATTTTTTTTGTTTGTTAGACGCAATTGTACTAAATAAGAACTAGTTCCAAAGCTAGCCTACTTGGAAATTGCAGACAACTGCTTTTATGTATAGCTTCTGGATTAATTTCTTTTGGTAGGTTCAATTTCAGTTGATGAGAATTAATAAAAACGACAAATCACACCGACAATGCGAAATTCGATATGGCCGAAAGCAAGAATCACTTAACGGACAGCCAAAATATTTCTCACATAATGTTCGTTCACCGTTCACGTTTGTCACCTGTTGAGGGCTGGCAAAGGATACGCACAAGGGACAATGCTGCTGCTGCTGAGGGTCTTAATCTGATAAAATTGCGAACGCATCACCCCTCTGCGGTTGCTGTTGAGCCTGATTATTATCAGCGACTGGTTGACACGTGACTTCTTCTTCTTGCTCGGTTTGTACGGCAGAGCGCCTGGCGCCAATGATAGTGATTGCTGGCTAATAATATGTTAACGACTATAATTGAAATTTAATATTTATCCAAAGGCTTACAGGATAATCATTTGCGGTTTGATAGCGAAACGTGCCACTGCCAATAATTGGCTTTGAATAGGCATTCCCCCGAACCCTCCACCCCCTGCTGCTCTTGCTGCTGCTGCTGTGTGAAATTGTTTGCGGAAGTGATTCTCTAATAATAATAAAAAGAAGAGTGATGAAAAAACAACGACGCAAAACAGTAGCTGCGCGTTTTATTGTTACATTGGCTTGTTCTCTGCGACAGTTGAGACAGACATTCGGTCATTGATAAGGGACAAGAACCCTTTGCTCCTTGTTTTTGTTTCTGTGGCCCTTGAAAGTATCGACTTACAAATTGAATTTGGCGCGCTTCACTCATGCGTACATACTCATAGTATCCACAAACATATTTTCAACTGTAACTCAAGTCGTTTTTGTGGAGGATGGGGGCATCGGCTCACAGGACATATCCTGGCTCAGTGGCAACGACGGCTTTCAGTTAGCAATAAGTCGTCGTTTTAATAAGCTGGCTTAGGTTTTTAATAAGAAATGCACTATGAGCTGGACTCGCTGCCCAATTCGTACAGCTGTCAGCAGTGGTAAGTAGATTGAGTTGAGTCCTGCCTGCAACGGCTGCAACTGTCAATTGGTCATCGATACTTTCCACAACCGTTCTGACGTGCCCCGTTGTGGGCTGGACTCATTGTTGTAGGTGTCGGTGGCAACATTATAGAGACCACAAGTAACAGTTGTTAAGACACATTTTTGAAAAAACAAAACATTCAACCAAAATATATATTGGAGATGTTTTTTTTTCACTTTTCATAAGGCATTCTGATGTGGCTTACTTATTATAAATACTTTTATTTAGGTTTTAAAACTTTAAAATGTTTAAAAAGAAATTTTTAAAACTTCTACGAAAACAATATTAATAAATATTATCCAAATAAAAGAAATTTTCTGTTAAAATTTGAAAATTCTTTTTATATTGTTTCACCAAATCCACCAAATTCCTTCGAATATGTTTTTATTGTGTTTGAATTATTTGTTTGTTGTTTTCTGTGTTTGAATGTGTTTTTTTTTTGGGTTTGAATGTGTTTTTATTGTGTTTTTTTTTTTGTGTTTGAATGTGCTTTTTTGTATTTGAATATGTTTTTTTAGTGTTTTAATGTGTTTTTTTGTGTTTGAATGTGTTTTTTATTTGTGTTTGAATGTGTTTTCTTTTTGTGTTTGAATGTGTTTTTTTTGTGTTTGAATGTGTTTTTTTTTGTATTTGAATATGTTTTTTTAGTGTTTTAATGTGTTTTTTTGTGTTTGAATGTGTTTTTTATTTGTGTTTGAATGTGTTTTCCTTTTGTGTTTGAATGTGTTTTTTTTGTGTTTGAATGTGTTTTTTTTTGTGTTTGAATGTTTTTTCTTTTTGTGTTTGAATGTGTTTTTTTTGTGTTTGAATGTTTTTTCTTTTTGTGTTTGAATGTGTGTTTTTTTTTTGTGTTTGAATGTTTTTTCTTCTTGTGTTTGAATGTTTTTTCTTGTTGTGTTTGAATGTGTTTTTTAAAACATATTATTTTTGATTTTCCCCACCTTTTGCATACTTTTGGAAAACTCTTTTTAAAGCTTAGACATTTCTGTTTAACTCTTATAACTACTTTTATTTAAAAGTTTTTAGTTGAAACTTGTCAGCTTTGAAGCATGTTTTAGCTTAAGCTATATTTAGATCGTATGTTATATATGTTATATATAGTTCTATTACTCATTACATGTCTCAAAAAAAGAAACTAAATTAAAGCATACTATCTGTGTGCCCTACGAGCAATAACAAAGAGCTTATTAGTTTCCAAAGGAACCAACAAGTATTAAAATTTCGCAGTTTGACTATGAAAAAGTTCAACCAAGAATGATTACTCATCTCTAACAAACGTTATTATAATTGGTGCAAACTGTCAAACTGATTGATTTAAGCAAACATGTTTAATGTTGTTGTCGAGAGACATTAGCATTGCGAATGACTTGACTACGAACAGCATAAAAGCAAAGTGTAGCCAAGCTTGTGAAGCCCTAAGAGTGCCGCCCGAAAGTATTTCATTGATTTTTGAAGCCTCACCAAGAACAGAGAACAGAGAACCGAGAACCGAGAACGCAATATACAAGAATACCGAACGCAACACAAAATGAAATGAATGCGAATTTGGTTTGCAGCAACAATTGTTGGATGCGAACAAGCAGAAGGACCAAGGTAAATACTTTAAATAAACATTGCACATTCTGAGCTGTGGGGTAAACAAAAATCCACGTGCCTCACAGCATTGATAAACTGTGGCAAGCTTCAATGATGAGCTGGTGTGATAACAGGTACAATAGAGGGTGCTGCTGGTGGTGGGTTTAACTCAACTATTTGCCTAGCTGCTTAATAGTTTGTAACAGTTAGTTAATCTCGCAACGGTTAATGATTTTGCAGCATAATGTGGTTAAGGAATACCACCAATCTCTGTGTGTGTGGGGCGACACCTGAGCACACCTGAGCACACTTTGGCAAGCCAAGCGATCCGTTTCTAATCATCGTAAATAAACCAAAAATTGTTATTGATATCCAGTCATGCCCATATATGATATAGCTGGTAACCAGTTACCTGTTACCAGCTACCAGACTCCCTGAACTGATTTCAATACTGAGCCTAATGCGAACCGACAATCGGCAGCAAAGCCTCGACTCAAGCTACGCTCATGTCCTGGCCAAGTTGTTGACATGAAACTGATCGCAGCAAACACAAAAACAAAACAGGTTACTATCCCAGGCATACTTTGATTAACTTTTAACACACACGATGTTGTTGCTGTAGTCCCTGAGCCAAAAATTCCCACCAAAACGGTAAGATGATATGAGCCAATCGTTGAAAGCCTTTACACTTAACTGACTCAACTAATTTAAACACAGATTTATTTTTTTTTGTCAATCAAGTCGTGTGAATTTTCGAATTTCCACGCACGAAAAGTATATTAAGAAAGTGACTTTAAATAGTTTTGGGTATTTATTTTCCAAAAATAATTAATATTTTCTAATTATTTTGAATGTTGAGCATGAAAGTTAGTTTTGTCTACGATTTGGCAATAAATCTTTGGTGTCTAGATGTATCTCTTCATTTCTCTTTGGGTGTCTCCCAAATGTCAGAACATAAATACTAAAAAATAACTTTTAAGTAAATTATTTACTAAATCAATAACTTTTGTTATCAATCCGTATTTTCATTTAACAAAGATTCTGTCAAGTCGCTGTGAAAATAATAATATTTCATAAATTTTTTTATACCCTGAACGCATTGAAAATGGGTAAAAAGGGTATAATGGTTTTTTGCAAAAGTATGTAACAGGCAGAAGGAAGCATCTCCGACCCCATAAAGACTCCAGATTTGGTACATAAGCTCGCCTAATCCCTAGGCAGTACGAATTTGTTTGAAATTTTCGATAACTCTTCCCGTTTCCGATATACACATGTGATCGATAACAACAAAATCTTGAATTTTGAAAACTTTTTGATGCAGTTTGAAATATTAGACAAAATAATGACAATCTGTGAAATTTTATTGAAATCGGTTGAGAAACACTGGATATATGGAGTATTGAAGTTAAGAAAGTGTGCACTATACGCGTATACACACACGCACTCACACAAGTAGAGGGTTCAGGGTATACTCTAGTCGGGATTTCTCGACTAGAGCCTTCTTACTTGTTATTATTTATTAGCAGTCAACTTACAACAAAACACGACCACAATCGGAGATATCAAATGACGAGAGAAAAAATGAATATAATTCACAATTGTCGGGTTGTTGTAACTATGCGAAAGAGCAACGATCGATCGATCGATCGATCGATCGATAGGTCCAAATACTGCATACAATTGTCATTGGTCGCTAGAAATGTGTAAGATACAAGATACAAGTTACAGAAGCAGAGGGTTGTTGCTGCAGTCTAGAGTGTGTGAACGGGATGGAGATGGGGCTGACTGGTCTGATGGACTGTCAGACACAGAGAGAAAGAGCAGTGGCAAAGGCAAACACGTTTAACCACAAAGAATGGAACGAAGGAAGCAGAAAGCCGCCGCCGAAGACGATCAATGGTCGCAGTCCGACCCGGTCTCGGCTCGGGGGTATCTGATGTCGAGCTGTAAAGATATTGGGTGACAAATAAAAACTACTGAAAAACTGCTGCTGTCGCTGACGCTGCTACGTATGAATGAGCTTGTTGGAGGGGGGACGGGGCACGCGGACACGAGGGTTGGGTTAGTTAAAGCCGGCATACCGGAGACGCAGACGGAGACCGGAGACCGTATTGGTTGGCTGTCGCTGGTGGCGGTACTTGCTGCTAGAGGGGGTGTCAACAACACATTGCTGTAAGGGTCTCTCATGTGTAGTTGGGCACTTTGTATCATTGCTGAGAGTGTGTGTGGTGTGTGTGTGTGTATTTGTTGCTTTTACGTTGTCTTTTGCGCCCTTTTGTCGCTTGTTTGTAATTAAGTGAGCATTTTTTCTGTGGTTGTCGCTTTGACGCTGCTCGGTCGCCAATATCGGCCGAGACTCTTCGAACTCAAATTGACAATTAGTTGCTGTCTTATGCTCGTCGCCGAAAGTCGCTTCTTGCCCCTCCCGCATTAACTTACAAGTTAACATATATTTTAATAACGGTTCTAATCACAAAACTACAACAAAGGAATTCTTGTAATAATCGTGTTGCATTCAATACGAAAGTTTCGTGAAATAAATTACTAAATATTGATCGTATATAGCAAAAATCTGTGTTTAATCAAGTGCTACAAAAGTTTAAGAGGATCTAAATAAGATATCATTTTTTCAGTGCTGTCTGTATGAGATATATGTGTTTTACAAGAAGGTGCGAAACTCAAAAAACATAAACATCTAACTCTAAACTAGTTTATACGATACTTCTTTTAAGTTTCAATAGTAGTTAAAAGAAGTTTAAATAATAATTAATCGTTTTAAAATCACTTTTTATAGTCAAATCGGAAATCAAAAATTACTTTAGTTGACTTTAATAATCGTTTAGTTGTCAAGATTTTTAAAAGTAAAGTGCAAGATATTCAATATTATTAGAACTTAAAAACTATTTTTGAATCAGAATTGTTTAAAAGTATTTAAAAGCCAAAAACTAACTAAAGTATTTGAATACTTTATGACTAAAAAAAGCTATGTGATTGAAATTTTATAAAAACTATTTTTAGAAATGCCTTTCACATGAACTCAAATGTTCCTTAAGTTTGTATTGTCAAAGAGTTTCCAAAAGTATGATTTTTTTTAAGTAAATAAAAATAATAATAATAATAAAAAATAAATAAATAGAAATTTATAATTAATAATAATTTATAATGCTTTTGGTGTACATTCTATAAAATCGAACTTAACTGAAACGAGAATCTTCCAATATTTGATTCTTAAGTGATATCTGATTTTTGGTTTGTTAATTGAATATAAAATCTTGCTTTATAATACCAAAAGTTGTTAAAACGTTTGCGATATAATATTGAGCCTATTGATAAAGGATATAACCAAAACATTCACAAAGGATTTACTTTAAAATCAAAGTCAAACACGTTTAAATCTTGGTTTTAAACAAAGGAATATCAGATATAATGAAAGTAATCTAAATATAAAGGATGTTTTTTTAGAGGTATAGAACTTTGAAATGGAATAAAACAAAGATGATTTTCTTTATTTATATGAAATTTACTTTATTCGAAAGACACACTTCTGGCATTATAATTTCAATACGATTTCTGGCATATGTCACAAACCAAGTTCTTTCTGCAAAATCTTCCAAACATAAACATAAATCACTTAACAGCTGACAAAATGGCCGCCAGTTAAAAAAGTGTTGCCAACCTCTAAAAAAAACACCCTTTACTAGGTTAATATTAGAAAATACCAAAAAAAACGACCAAAAATTGTGAGAATTAAAGAACGCAATTCCTAGAGATAAGAAACATGCCACAATATAATCCAATTTCGTTTCAAACATATCAATATTTAAATTTTTCAATGATCGTGTAGTTGGAAATGGCAAATGACGCTGCAAAATGAAACGTAGAAAAACGAGAAATAAAACGCCAACGCCAGCTGGAGTCATGTCATGGGATTGTTATATAAAGGTTCCAAACTCTTGAACATAATTCTGGGTGAGTGTTCAGTTTAATGAAGTAACGGAAAGCCGCCCCCAAAAGCAGCACACTTTAATATCAATCGAGAACATAGCCCAAAAGCAATGCAAATGGCGGCCATTTGCGCTAGTCGCTGTGTCAGTGTGTGTGTGCGTGTGTGTGTGTGCGCTAAGGGGCGGAGTTTCGCGCACAGTGGGCCGCAGCTGGCTGAGAATTGTGTGAAATGTATTGCTATGGTGAATTCCATTCAAATGATTTTTCTCTCTCGTTTTTTTGGGTGTTTTTTTGGGCACACCTGCGCAGATTCCCTGGAAGATCAAGAGGGTGGAGCTATGTACATATCGTGCGATGTCTCAAACGGCGGTCCTGTGGAACCAGAAACAGGCTATGTGCCCAATAATCCATTATTCGGCCTGGCGCTGGACAGTCCGCAGGTATATATTTTCAACGCGCTTCAAAAGTTGTTTTCGTGTTTCGATTTCGATTTCTATAACTTCTCGTAACTGGCGGTATTTTTAGCAAGAGTGCGCTGCATCCTGCGTCGGCTGTTTATCCTGCCAAGGCAACACCGCCCTGCCCATCTCCTCGCTCACCAGCAGCGACTTCGACTGCGGCGGCTGCTTCGATCCCACCATTGGAGTGCTCACAACGCCGCCGGCCAGCGCCTGTGGCAATAATAATAATAACGTCAACGCGCTCGCTGGCAACGGGAATAGCTACTGGAGCAGCGACGAGATGGCATCCACATTCCCGGGTCTGCCGCCGCTGGACATCGATCCGTTGCCCAGCCTGTTCCCCTTCTCGCCGTGCGGCGCCTCCTATAACTTTGCCAGCAATCCGCATCAGGCGGCGCTCTCCTACACGGTGCATCCGCACCAGATGCTCATCTCGCCAACTGGCGGTCAGCAGCAGGTCCACAGCTCACAGTCATCCGCGACACACGCCCACCAGCTGCAGTCCCACCACATGCAGCAGGCATCGCACGGTGGTAATCCGCTCCACAATCACAATAGCAATGCTCCTGGCACGGCTGGCTCTGGAACGGGCAGTGCCTGTTACTATGATACGGCGGCGGCGAATGCCACTGCACCGCCGCCCATGTATCCCAGCATGAGTGTGAACGTGAGCATGAACATGACCATGCATCATGGCTATGGCGCCGACGCCGGCGGCATGCCCATGCAGTGCTCCCAGATGAACTGGACGCCACCGAACAATAGCGCATCGGCTGTCAATGTGCTCTATCCGCCGCTGTTGAGTCCAACGCACTATCCCGCCTCGGCGACGTACTCCTTCACCGCCGATTTCCGTGCGCCGCCGCCCACAGCACTCGGCTCTGCTCTGCCCGCGCTGTCCGACAAGGAGTCGCCGTCGCCGCCTGCCTCCAGCACAGTGGCTGCTCTGGGCTATTATGCCGCTGGCGGCGGCCAGAGTTACACGCCGCCACAGAAGAGTCCCAGCTATCAGGCAGCTGCTCTCAGTCTGGGTCTAACGGCCTTCGACGACGAGGAGGAGAGCATCGAGGATGGCGATGTCGATGGCGAGGGCAGCGCCGGCGGCGATATGAAGCCGAATCTGTGCCGGCTATGTGGCAAGACGTATGCGAGACCAAGCACACTGAAGACCCACTTACGCACCCATTCCGGGGAGCGGCCGTACCGCTGTCCGGACTGCAACAAGAGCTTCTCACAGGCCGCCAATCTGACGGCACACGTACGCACACATACGGGCCAGAAGCCGTTCCGCTGTCCCATTTGTGATAGACGCTTCTCGCAGAGTTCCAGCGTCACCACGCACATGCGAACCCATTCCGGCGAGCGGCCCTACCGCTGCTCCTCCTGCAAGAAGTCCTTCTCGGACAGCTCCACGCTCACCAAACATCTGCGCATCCACAGCGGCGAGAAGCCCTATCAATGCAAGTTGTGTCTGCTCAGGTGAGTTTTGTGTTTTTTATACCCTGAACCGATTGAAAATGGTTAGAAAGGGTATAATGGTTTGGTGCGGATGTATGTAACGGGCAGAAGGAAGCATCTCCGACCCCATAAAGTATATATATTCTTGATCAGCATCAACAGGCGAGTCGATATAGCCATGTCCGTCTCCAATTTTCGATAACTTTCTCCGTTTCGGATATACACATGTTATCGATAACAACAAAATCTTGAATTTGGAAAACTTTTTGATGCAGTTTGAAAGACTAATGACAAATTGTTTCAAATTTTCGATAACTTTCTCCGTTTCCGATATAAACATGTTATCGATAACAAGAAAATCATGAATTTGGAAAGCTTTGAGAAGACGTTTGAAACATTAGACGAAAAAATGACAAATTGTTTCAAATTTTCGATAACTCTTCCCGTTTCCGATATACACATGTTATCGATAACAACAAAATCTTGAATTTGGAAAGCTTTGAGAAGACGTTTGAAACATTACACGAAATAATGACAAATTGTTTCAAATTTTCGATAACTCTTCCCGTTTCCGATATACACATGTAATCGATAACAACAAAATCTTGAATTTGGAAAACTTTTTGATGCAGTTCGAAAGATTAGACTAAATAATGACAAACTGTGAAAATGTTATTGAAATCGTTTGAGAAACACTGCAGATATGGAGTATTGAAGTTAAGAAAGTATGCACTATACGCGAATACATACACATATACTTGCATAGGGTATAGTCTAGTCGGGATTTCTCGACTAGAGCCATCTTACTTGTTTTAGTCTGGAATTTGACTGGAACCAACAACCCCCAACAAACCCGTTTCTCATACATATGTACATATATATACCACATAGATTCTCGCAATCGGGCAATCTGAATCGGCACATGCGCGTTCATGGCAACAATGCGAATGGCACGAATGCCAGTGGCAATGGCAGTGGCAGCAACAGCAGCAGCAGCAATGGTGGCAACACCTCTGGCTGCGGTGGTGGCACTAGTCTCATCACATGACAAAAACCCCGCAGTGCAGGCGGTTTTCAACACTACCACCCTCCGCACCCGCACCCGCATTCGCACCCGCACCCGCATCCGCATCCACATCATGTGCATCATCATGCACACGCCTACGACTATGGGAATTACAGCATCAGCGACTATACTCCGCCCGGCGCAACACAAAACTATTCAGGGTATTATTTTTGCGCACTCAACAAGCCAACAAAATTCGATCGCTTCTATTAGAGCCTTGGTACCG
Organism: Scaptomyza reducta; assembly: GCA_035044485.1. Lineage (NCBI taxonomy): Eukaryota > Metazoa > Arthropoda > Insecta > Diptera > Drosophilidae > Scaptomyza > Scaptomyza reducta. Next base: position 34,663 of record JAWNNV010000329.1, read on the forward strand.
AACCCTCAGAATGGACGTACTCGGAACCCAAAAACCAGAACCACATTGAAATGCAAATTCAAAATGCTCAAAGTCCAGTTGACATCGACAAACCTATAACAAACTAATCAAAGCCTTTGTGCTAAACATTGTATATACTATAAACTATATATATAAACTCATTTTGTATTTATTACACACATTTACATATTTACGTATTAGAAATTAGACTTAATATTAATATGGTAGTTGAAAAACACGCATAAATCTAATCCAAAATTAGCCAACAAATATGAAAACCATAAGTCAAACACAAACCTAGGCAATACAACAAAGATTATCAAGTTAATTTTTGAAAATAATTATTTTGAAACTATTGGATATTCAAGAGCAAAAGTGTATCCAAAAGTGAATTTCGAATTCCACATTGAACCAAATTGTTTATTATACCCTGAACCCATTGAAAATGGTTAAAAAAGGTATAATGGTGTTGTGCAAAAGTATGTAACAGGCAGAAGGAAGCATCTCGGACGCCTTAAAGTATATATATTCTTGATCAGCATCAACAGCCGATTCGATATAGCGTCGATCTTAGAGACTATAAGAGCTAGAGTCACCAAATTTGGTACATATGCTCGCCTAATGCCTAGGCAGTACAAGTTCGTTTTAAATTTTCGATAACTCTGCCCGTTTCCGATATACACATGTGATCGATAACAACAAAATCTTGAATTTGAAAAACTTTTTGATGCTGTTTGAAAGATTAGACTAAATAATGACAAATTGTTTCAAAATTTCGACAACTCTGCCCGTTTCCTATATAATCATGTTATCGATAACAAAATCTTGAATTTGGAAAACTTTTTGATGCAGTTTAAAAGATTAGACTAAATAATGACAAATTGTTTAAAAATTTCGATAACCCTTCCCGTTTCCGACATAATCATGTTATCGATAACAACAAAATCTTGAATTTGGAAAACTTTTTGATGCAGTTTGAAAGATTAGACGAAATACTGACAATCTGTTGTAAAACCAATTGAGAAACGCTGGAGATATGGAACATTGAAGTTAAGTCAAGTATGCAGTATACGCGTATACATACATACATACACACTCACACATACTTGCAAGCACTGACTGTATGCGTAAAGTATAAGGTTCAGGGTATAGTCCAGCCAGGATTTCTCGACTAGAGCCTTACTTGTTTTTTTTTGCAGCTAAATTCCTTGGTTACGCTTTTGTAGTTTCCCAGAAATATATCAATTTCAGATTGATAACATTGTATTATTTATATTTGTATTTATAGGCGTAGTTGTAAGACAGGTGCTTTGATTTAAGCCAATTAAAATTAAATGCATAAATATACTTAAAAACATTCGATATAAGTTTATGTGGCCTAAAACGATTCAAGAAATACAATTTGAAATTGAAAAATAGTACAAACTTTATTTTAAACGAACTTCTAAGCAATATCATCTACAATAAAAACGGCTTCCTTGTCGCTGCCACAGATAAGCCTTGAGCCGCGAACGTCGAAGGAATTGACAGCCTTGCGTATGTTGGTCAAAACGCCTTCGACACTAACCAAGGAGCGCACCCGATTGCCGCACAGCCAGGCACTGTTGCCATCGTTTTTTCTCATATCGATGTGCTGCCGCTTCTCGGACCACATCCAGACTTCGCCTTCCTCAGCAGCACTGAACAGCTTGGAGGGATCCTGGCGATGGAAGCCAATGTCGGTGATGGGACTGTTGTGTGCGCTGAGATATGAGGCTGGGTATTCCAAATTGCGCAGATCCCATACTGTTATGGAGCCCTCTTCGCTGCCGCATATTAGGATGTGCTGTTGCATGGGGTGCGTGGCCATTGCAGAGACAAAGTTCGAGCTCTTTGGATCCTGGCTGGCAACAGCGAATGATATATCCGGTTGTCCTGAACTATCAACACGTACATCAAACATTCGAATGACGCCCATTCGATTGCCGGTCACCAGCTGATGCTGGTTGACAAAGCATACGGACAAGAGGGATATGCTGTCGGCATCGATGGCACGCTTAACTTGCTTCAAATTGTGGGCACTCAACACATTGAGGCAGCCATCCTCGCCAACAGTGGCTATGTCGTTGCCATAAACACTGATTGCCGTGCATGGCGCACTCTGTTTGCTGCATTTGAATTCGTGCAGGAGTTCACTGCTTGCCGTGTGCTCCAATTGATCCTCCTCGACGGCTTTGTGCACTTTCAACAGACTAAGGTATCCTATACAATTTTGAGAATATATATATATTAGCAACATAATTTGATGCAATTGCTTAGTGCTAACCGTCGGCACAGCCCACAGCCAAAGTGTCGTCGTTGATAAACTCCAAGCCTGTGACGTCGCCACCCATGGCCACTTTATCGTTGCAGCGCGGCGTGTGCTGAACTTGCTGGGCATATGGATTTGGGTGGAGGCGCCACACGCGCACAAAATTGTTGGCCATATCCCAGCTGCCGGTTACGAAGCGCTCGCTCTGCTGCAGCTCTTCTGTTAGCCAGCGCACCTTTGAGACCTTCTCCGAAATGTAATGGGCAGCTACATTTGCAGCCATTATAATATTTTTATTTATAAATTTTATTTACAACTTCACAACAAGCAAACAAATAAAAATGATGCCGGTCGTTTGTCAAAAACATATGTTTTGGCCAGTCTGCTGTTTAACAGTGCAAATTTGAGTTTAACAGCAGAGTAGAGCTGCCAGACTGTGCTCAAGAAACTAAGAAAAATACCAAACATAATGCATTTTCCAATACTAAATGTAGTTTTTGGCGGCAATTTGTTGTAAAAAAAGAACATATCAAAAGAGGAATGGATAAATACTTGATTAAAATGCCTTTGAAGTCAGAAAACATTGAAATGCCCGAGGAGGTAAGCTCAACAATATTTTAAGCAAAATACTTACTAATTATATTAAACTTTTTAAGAACAAGGAAGAAGCAGCAAAGCATACAAAAGCCACCAAAAAACCGACAACAAAGAATAAGAAGCGAAAAAATCAAGATACACCAGAAGTGGTAAGACAGCATATTATTTTTAATCTACAAAATATAAACATATTTTTTGTTTTGCATATTGCAGACTAAAGAAAACGCTGAGACCGAGAATCCACCAAAGCGCAGAAGTAGCCGAGTGACGCGCAGCACGCGTTCAATGGCTGAGGAGGGCCCAGCATCCCCGGAGGAAGAGAAACCCGAGAAGTTGCCATACATTAGGTACCGCGGAGAAATTAAGTACTTCACAGAAAGCCAAGAAATTGCTGCCTCCGCGGATGAAGTGATGTGAGTGTACAAAATTCTTTGAAAAATAAATACTAAATTATTGTTGTTAGGCAATGGGTCGAGAAGCAAACTCAAGTGGAGGATGTGGTGCCCATGGCCTTTGACATGGAATGGCCGTTTTCGTTTCAAACTGGACCCGGCAAGTCAGCAGTTATACAAATTTGCGTCGATGAGCGTTGCTGTTATGTCTATCAGTTGAGCAACTTAAAGAAAATACCCGCAGCGCTGGCCGCTCTCATTAACCATCCGAAAGTGCGACTGCATGGCGTGAATATCAAAGCGTAAGTATATAAGCATAAACGTTTAAAACATTTAGTCTTAATAATGGTTTTGTGTCTAGTGACTTTCGGAAGCTGGCGCGGGACTTTCCGGAGATTGCAGCCGAGCCACTTATTGAAAAGTGCGTCGATTTGGGCGTTTGGTGCAACGAGGTCTGCGAGACTGGCGGCCGTTGGAGCTTGGAGCGTTTGGCCAACTTCATAGCGAAGAAGGCCATGGACAAGAGCAAGAAAGTGCGAATGAGCAAATGGCATGTTATACCGCTGGACGAGAATCAACTGATGTATGCATCTATTGATGTTTATGTAAGTAAAACAAAGATTAACTCCGGAAATATAAATAACTTATTTGCTGTCTTGCAGATTGGGCAGGTTATCTATCGCGAAATAGAGAAGCGCGAGAAGGAAAAGCTTAAAAATGAGGCCGAGTTCAAAGATCAGAATGGTAATGCTGCATTTAAAGCAGTTAAAGCGCTGGGCGAAACCTTTTTGTCCAAGATTAACGAGGTGACACTCTAAGCCAAACTTTATCAATTTCAACTATACATTTCAATTGAGTATTTTGACTTATATATAAGTAACAAAATGACTTTTTATGCCAAAAGATTTATAATTTTGTTAGATCTCTCATTTTATTTGTCGAATCTTTTGTTAGACAACATTTATTTAGTTAAGCCTTTTGAGCAATATACTACTTTTTATTCGAATTTTACTATATTTCTATTTGTAATTTGTACTTTTGCTCTGTTAGATCTTATATATACACAAACAAACAAACTTACAAACGCATTTATTACATAGCTTAACTTGCAATAAATTTTAATTTGGTAAATTCGCTTTAAACATTTCTAAAATTATAATAATAGTAATGAACAGCTGGTCCTCTCACTTGAACAAGGGACGGCGCGTACCAACCGCTTCCAGCTTGCGCTTGAGCACATCATTATCCAAGTCGATCTGTCGCTGATATTTCTTGCGATTGACAGCAGCGCTTGTCAAGCGAGGTCCTGCCTGTTTCTACAATAATGTTGAGCGTAATATAGATTGACTATGACTTGGAAGTATACTCACTTTAGTTTGCAAATTGGAATTCGATTTGACGGAATTGATAGTTGGTTTAATTGTGGGCTTCACGCTCATCATTTTCTTTAGCAATATATTATTTGCACGCTCGATTTCACGGACTTGCGGATTGGTGAAGCTAAAGCTTTTGCGACCCAAGTTCTTATAGCTAAAAACGAATACAGGATTTGTACAAGGATCTGAATATAATTGCCCCTGGAACTACTCACTTCACTTCGGATGAGCCGACTGAGCGTGGACGACGACCGACTGCAATGTGATAGCCACTGTTATCACTGTTATAGCTACTGGGAGTGACGCTGGACACGCGACAGTTAATGCGTGCTGAGCTCTGCTCGCCGAGATTGGCATAACGCAACAATCCGTCGCCCTGACCACACTCATCCATCACAAATGGATCCGGCACCGGCTGATGAATGTCCGTGCTTGAGGGACAACGGCAGCTACGTCGACTCAACTTTTCGGAACGCCCAGAGTTGGTTGCTTTGGGTTCTGCGAGCTCTTCTGCCATATACATTCCTTCGGACAGCTCTTTGCCTTGTTTCGACAACAGATTGGTAGCCATGGCCAGCTGCTCGAAAGCAGTATTGTCTGGCGTGCCGCCATTGAGACGATAGGTTTTCATGATCATCTCCGACATTTGCTTCATTTGCTGTTCCAAAAATTTCACATTCAATTGCTCAGACATGCCCAAACCCAATCCCTCGACACTTTTCATATCATCCACCTCATCATCGTCGGGAAAATTTAAGTGGGGCACAGTTGGCGCTTTAAATTCAACATCGGGTTGTTTGACCTCATCCCGCTGGGTCTTCAGCACCGGTTTAACCTTCTGTTGTGCGGGCTCGGGTTCCATCTCACACTCAGTATCCGAACTTTCGCTTTCGTCGTCATCTTCAACATCGACAAGATCCAGATGTGGCTGTTGAATTTTCGAAGCGTTGACTTTAATTTCTGTTTCAACTTCTTCGTATTCGGTTTCGTCCTCGTCCTCGTCCTCATCGTCTAGTTGACCTGTTGCGACATCTTCGTCTTCTTTATCGTCATAGCTGTGCTCGGATTCGCCATCGCCATCATCGTCAGATGTTATTTCTTCCTCATCAGCCAACTCGTCTACGACCTCAACATAGTCATTCTCATCGAACTCATTATCTTCTATTTCAGTTTGATCCTCGTCATCCAGGTGGTCGATGCAAGGCATAAGTGTGCGCACCGAAATGGTTTCCTCATCCGGCTGCTCCGGCCGCAATGTCAGCTGATTAACCTCGGCCACTGTCTCAGTGATGACAACACTGGTTTCATCCCCGGAAGAGGAGCTGTCGTATGCCAGCTCGCTCTCACGGGGAAAACCAGTGCCGCCACCACTCAGCTTGGCATAGATCTGCTGGCGGCGAGCATGGGGCTGTGGGATATGTGGCACAGTAGTATTGAGACTAAACTCTTTGATGATCAGCTCCGGCTCCGGCTGCTGCTGGGTTGAACTTACATTGCCGCGTAGATACTCTGCCTCAACATCGCTTTCGCTCTGCGAATCGCTGTCATACAGCGAACTCTCTTCAATATCTTGCTCCTCCTCGACCTCGGACGGCAATTCCTCATCAAAGGGCTCGTCCATGTAATAATCTTCTTCAGAGTTAACTGGCGGTGCTGTCATCTTAAGTGTTGTATTGTAATCACTTCCCGTTTGTGTGTGTTTTGTATTTTTCGCTTTTTGGTTTTTGTAAATTTGTCGAAACAAATATATTCGATCTTTTTTATAGAGTAGTATTGTTGACAATAGTTCCGGGCACACTAAAAACATATAATCATTGTCTTTCCCAGACTACAACATAACGTACCGGGTTTACTGAGTTCGATTTCTCGCTTTGTTTTTTACACTTAACTAAAATGTGGCACAGCGACAGTTCGATCCATTGGTGCATGGAACCCATTGCGCCCACAGCTTGTGCCTGAAGGTTGAGTTGAGGCAGGTGTTATTATATCATGTAACGATAGTTTCGGTTATTTACCTTTTCATGTTTAGGTTCTTTTTCTTTGATTTTCGAGTGTCTTCAGCTGGTGCTGCCAACCGACTGACTTCCACCTGCCTTCAGGAAGTATTCTGTTTGTTTTTGGTAGCCCTCGTGGACTGAGATTGCCAAGGGCAACGGAGCAGGCGCAGGAAGTTTTGTTGTTAGTTTTATCGCTGCACACTTGTTGGGCGATTCGTACGAAAAACTATTGTTTAAATTATTGCTTAGAATTAGCAATTGCTTATAATTATGTTATAATTTATTTTATAAACAGAATTATTTATTAAATTTTAAGATCAGATTAGATCAGATGTTTTTCTAGCCATATTTTTGAAAATGTCAAACAATGAACCTAATTTTGAGTTTAAAGATTTTTTAAGATATATCAAACGCCTTAAAGATATTTAAGAGCAAGTTGTTTACAATGGGAGATCAACAAATTTTGTTTATACTCAAAAATCTGAAAGAATTGTTCGTGCTATAATAATAAGAAGGCTCTAGTCGAGAAATCCCGACTAGACTATACTCTGAACCCTATACTTTACGTATACAGTCAGTGCGTGCAAGTATGTGTGACTGTGTGTATGTATACGCGTATAGTGCATACTTTCTAAACTTCAATGTTCCATATCTCCAGAGTTTCTCAACCGATTTTCATAAAATTTTCACAGATTGTCATTATTTAATTTATTTATTTATTTATCTAATCTTTCAAAGTGCATCATATAGTTTTCCAAATTCAAGATTTTGTTGTTATCGATCACATGTGTATATCGGAAACGGGAAGAGTTATCGAAAATTTAAAACAAACTCGTACTGCCTAGGGACTAGACCAGCTTTTGTAACAAATCTGGAGTCTCTAGCTCTTATAGTCTCTGAGATCGACGCTATATCGACTCGGTTGTTGATGCTGATCAAGAATATATATACTTTATGGGGTCGGATATGCTTCCTTCTGCCTGTTACATACTTTTGCACAAAACCATTATACCATTTTGAGCCATTTTCAATGGGTTCAGGGTATAAAAATGGGAATTGCACTTTAAAAATTTTCATATCAAAAACTGAAAAATCTTTTGAAATCTGTAAACATGAGTAAATATGAGTGAATGTGGTCATTAAGATGCATTTATTGCCGATATTGTATATAGAAACTTGCAATGGTTTAGCATTAAAGGAAAACTTCGAATATGCAAAAAGGGAAATTTTTGGCAAAAATTTTGCAATATAATGAGACGAACAAAATAACTTGTCTTGTTTATTTATTTATTTATTATATATATATATATAAACTTCTTAATATATATATATATATATATAAACTTCTTAAATAACACTTTTGCAGAATATTATTATTATTATTATTTAATATATATATTAAACATGAATATATATATATAGTATAAAATATTCTGCAAAAGTTGTATATAAAAAGTTTTAATATCATTTTATGAGCAAAATAGAATTTTTTCGTTGATATTTTTGGGTTCAAAACTGCTAGTTTAAAAACTTACCCCACAAGCAATTGTTTTCGGAATCAAACAATAACTCCTTTTGCACTTGCTCAGATCTGCGTAGTCCTGTTGTAAATTCATTTGACAACGCCACTGGTCCCGAAAAAAGCTCTCTTACGCACTCTGCCACAATGGGATAGTTGAATGAATGCAAAGCGGCGGCAACTTCAGCCGCCCTCAACAGCCGCCAGCCGTCAACTTCATATGTAAATAATGTTTGCCGAGTGGCAATAGCCGAGCATTGTTGCGAGAGAAGCGAGCGAGCATAGTGCGCAGGTGTGGGGAGAGCAGCTACCCTGCGGAGGCGCCACAGACGCGAGCGCGAGCGAGAGCATAACGGAGCCGAGGCAATCTGGCCAGCGGGCAATTCATTTGGCCAAGAAGCTTCGTGGCGTGCGGGCGTGTTATCGGGCCGGAAAATGCGCGCGTAAAACTGATACAAAAAAAGGAAAGAAAAAAGAAGAATATATTAAAGTGGCATAAGCATAAAGCACAATAATTAGAATCGAAGGAAATAAGTGCAGAAACCCGAAAAAAAAAACAAAACGTGGAGCGGAGCGGGCCAACTGGCAATGTGTGTGTTTACAAAGTGAATGGACGCGAATGATGTGGCAAGCAGCAACGAAATCGTACGCGAAATGTTTAACTATAGAAAGCGCAAGTACGAGCTAATTAAAAGCAAGCAAAATTAATAAATAATGTTGAAGAGCTGCCACCAAAGCAGTTGCACAGCATCACACACACACTTACACACATTCGTATGTTTGGTTATGCCTCAATTTGTTGTGCTTGTTAAATCAATACAAATCTACTTACGCGCCATGCGTGCAAGCTTTAATAAATCTGGCTAAGTAATTTGCTTTCAACTTTTGAAGTTTTTGTGGCCAAACTGCAGGCGCAATTTGGCTAAAAGCCGTCGCTAACCGTTGATGTTTTTGTTGTTGCCCCTAGGTAGGTCAAAAGGCGCAGCCACATGCCAAAGCCGCAACAGCAACAGCAACAGTCGCAACAAGCAGAGCGTCATGCGGTTGGAGCCTGTTCAGTCTGCGGCGGAAACAAGCCAAGAACAACACTAACAACAACAACAACAGCAACAACAGCAACAACAACAAACAAACAAACAACTGCCAAAAGCAGTCGAAAGTCAAATTCATTAGCTGCTTTTAGGCGTGGGCGTGGGCATGGGCAAGGGGGCGTTTGAGGGGGCATCAATGTAGGCACACACACAAAATGAAAATAAAGGAGTAAACAAGTCAGACTTTCATCTTTGCAACACATAGTGTATGTGCGTGTGTGTGTGTTTGCGTGTATTTTTTCATTTTATCGATTTTTGACGCTTGACTGCTTGGCCATTCCTTCCTCTAACCAACCAAAAAAAAAGAAGAAGAATAACGAAGAGCCGGCTAATAATGCTTAGTAGGTCAGCGGCTCGGGCCATTCTGAAGTGCGTTAGAAGCAACAGTGGCCAAGCAGCAGGCTCTAAAAATGAAAACAAGCCAAACGCGGCCAGCTATTAGTCGCACAACGAAGTTTTGATACCCTGACAGTAGGCCAGTTCACGTGGTAGCAATTCTGAAGACAAGAAAAAGATGAGATGAAAAAGCTTAGTGAAGTATATCGGAGAAAACCTTCGAGAGCTTGTAAACTATATAGATTAAACTAATGCGGATCAAGCAAGAATATGCTTCAAGAAGTTTTCTTTTTCAAATTCCTTATGCCAAACTTGGCCAGTTATTAGTCGCACAACGAAGTTTTGATACCCTGACAGAAGGCCAGTTCACGTGGTAGAAATTCTGAAGACAAGGAAAAGATGAGAATAGGATTCCAAAACTTTTGAGTAAAATATATCGGAGTAAACCGTCGAGAGTGTTTAACTATATAGACTAAACTAATGCTGATCAAGAAATAATATGCTTCAAGAAGTTTTCTTCTCCAACTTCCTTATGCCACACATTATAATAACCTCCTGCAAAGGGTATTGGCATAAAAATGTGAGCGTGAAAACTCGCACCCTACCAGTTTTGGAGCCCGCAAGTTGGAGCGGCCTTAAGTTGAGACATATAAAAATAGCAGACTCGACAAACACACTCCCCGTTGCACACACACACAATAACAAATCCCCCCATACACAGACGCACACGCACTGTAAACTTCAAACGCGCTTGGCCTCCTTTTTATACCTAAAACCATTGAAAATGGGTAAAAAGGGTATAATGGTTTTGTGCAAAAGTATGTAACAGGCAGAAGGAAGCATCTTCGACCCCATAAAGTATATATATTCTTGATCAGCATCAATATCTGAGTCGATATGGCGTAGATCTCAGAGACTATAAGAGCTAGAGACACCAGATTTGGTACATAAGCTCGCCTAATCCCTAGGCAGTACAAGTTTGTTTTAAATTTTCGTAACTCTTCCCGTTTTCGATATACACATGTAATCGATAACAACAAAATCTTAAATTTGGAAAACTTGGAGATGGCGTTTGAAACATTAGACGAAATAATGACAAATTGTTTCAAATTTTCAATAACTTTCCCCGTTTTTCGATATAAATATGTTATCGATAACAACAAAATCTTGAATTCAGAAATCTTTATGCAGTTTGAAAGATTAGACTAAATAATGACAATCTGTGAAAATGTTATTGAATCGGTTGAAGTTAAGAAAGTATGCACTATACAATTATACACACATACTTGCAAGTACTGACTGTGTGCGTAAAGTATACGGTTCAGGGTATAGTCTAGTCGGGATTTCTCGACTAGAGCCTTCTGACTTGTTTTTTTTTTGTTTCTGTGTGTAATGGTCTGGCAGGCCAAAGCCTAGCACTCCTTTCGCTCTCACCCTCCTGGCCGTGCTAAGCGACCAACCGCAGCCAGGTTAAATGAAGCACGTTGCACTGGGGGGGGGGGGAAGGTGCAGCCAGCTGTAGTCGGCGCGTTAATCATACGTACCGTGTGCCAATCTGTGCACCGTGAACGTAAAGTCAATCAGCGTTTAATTGACAGCAGTCAAAAGCAGCACTAACAATAGCCGAAAAGGACGAAAACACGCAACTGGCGTTCCATTCAGCATCATTAGCCACCAGAGATGGAAGAAGCTAAACATGACTCTCATTTGACTAAATGTTGTGCTTAAATTGCTATAACTATCAAGAGAAATCACGCATTAAATATTTTTTATTTCGTGCAAAATCTAAAATGTCAGAGTTTGAATTATTTTGCATGATTTTATTCAAGCATAAATGATTTATTTCAGTTGTTCGATTTGTATATTATTGTAATTTGTATTTAATATATTAATTTGTATACTTATTGTAATTTTAATTATTTTCATCATTATGCGTAATTTGATTTATGACCTTTGAACTTTTAGTTGAAAGCAACGAAAACAGAAAATCATTTTTGCATTTCTTTAACTTTATGATAACTTTATGCAACTGCAGTAAGGACAACTTGCGCCTGTGTCCTGGAAATTCTCATCTAAACAAAGTGTCATCTAAAATTGCTCATCTCTGGAAATGTTGCATCATTAGCAGCGAACCACAGCAAACAGTCGGTGGCAATCAAGTCGGCTGCTTCAAAGCCAGATTGCAACCGTGAAAATGAAGAAGCCAAAGTCACAGAGAATGCATATATATATATATATATATATATATATATATAGGAACATTTTGCAGTTATTGGTACGCCATTCGAGCTGTCGTTGAGTGCAATTTGTTTGTGTGGCACGTTAATAGCGAGAGTGTGGCAGCAAGTCCTTAGTAAGCCTCACAAACTTGTCGCTTTTTCCGGGAGTTTTCTCATTTTCGAAACTAATTGCCAGGCAAAGTGCTGGTTGGGTGGGTTTTTGGGAGCAGGTGAATGCCAAACATGCGTGGCACGTGAACAGCTCGCTTCATATTCCAATATACGTGTGTGTGAGTGTGTGTGTGTGTGCGGCCGTGCGTGTGTGTGCATGTAAATTACGAAATCGTGCAAAAAAGGTGCCATTAAAAAAAGCGCTAAAGCACGCGGCGCTAACTTAACCAGCAAAAAAACGCACAAAAAACTGAATAAAAAAAAACGAAATAATATAAAAGCACATAAAAACAAATAAAACACACAAAAAAACGTTAGCAAACTTGGCTTCACCGAAGTTTCTATACCCTTGCAGAAAGGATTTAAACTTTATAGTTTGCAGATTTGAATGTTAATCATACGCACCGTGTGCCAATCCGTGAACGTAGTCAATCAGCGTTTAATTGATATAAATGTGTTTTAGCTATGAACAGACTTTATGACCATAAGTCAACGGGTCTCTTTGAAGCTTTAAGATACTTCCCAACCAATTGACAATATCCAGTGCAAGGGTATAAAGGAAACAAGTAAGAAGGCTCTAGTAGAGAAATCCCGACTAGACTATACCCTGAACCCTATACTTTACGCATACACTCAGTGCTTGCAAGTATGTGTGAGTGTGTGTATGTATACGCGTATAGTGCATATTTTCTTAACTTCAATACTCCATATCTCCGGTGTTTCTCAACCGATTTCAATAAAATTTTCACAGATTGTCATTATTTCGTCCAATGTTTCAAACTGCATCATAAAGATTTCCAAATTCAACATTTTGTTGTTATCGATACGGAAAGAGATAGACGGAAAGAGTTATCGAAAATTTGAAAAAAAATTTCATTATTTCGTCTAATGTTTTAGACGTCTTCTCAAAGTTTTCCAAATTCAACATTTTGTTATCGATAACATGTGTATATCGGAAACGGGAAGAGTTATCGAAAATTTGAAACAATTTGTCATAGTTTCGTCTAATCTTTTAAACTGCATCGAAAAGTTTTCAAAATTCAACATTTTGTTGTTATCGATAACATGTGTATATCGGAAACGGGAAGAGTTATCGAAAATATATCGACTCCACTAGTGATGCTGATCAAGAATATATATACTTTATAGGGTCGGAGATTCCTTCTGCCTGTTACATACTTTTGCACCAAACCATTATACACTTTCTAACCATTTTGAATGGGTTCAGGGTATAAAAACAAAAAGCAGATGTAAATGTTGGGGTTGCCAAACTGAAATACGTATTTCACGCCCGTCACGCAACTCGTCGTCGTCGTTGTCGCAGTGTGCTCCGTTTGCTTTTAGTTGCGTAACCCGTAACGGAACGTAATTGCTGCGCGTTGCGTATACGCGACGTGTGCCGCACAGTACTAAGTGCCGTTGTCGCTTTCTTTCTTCCTTGCAGACACGTTGTGTGGCTGTACAAGTCGATAATGTCCTTGGAGCTGCCCGTGCCAGGCGAATCCGTGATTATTCGTTGTTTGTGGTGAACTAACTCTAAATGCAATAACAAAGAACTGAAACAAAGTTGAAACCAAGAGGAACCATATCAAGATTTGCCCAACAGCACCACCACCAACCACAAAAGTCATGTTAGCAAGGAATCGAGAATTAAGCGAGACAACTACTGGAGCTAGAGCAGCGAGATGGTGTTAAGCACCGAATGGTCTCAGGTGGAGGTTATCGATCTGATCAATGATGGCAACGGATTGGGCTTTATACTGGTGGGCGGACGGAGCACGGGCGTGGTGATTAAGGCATTGACGCCGGGCGGAGTCGCTGACCGAGATCAGCGACTGCAGCTGGGCGATCATCTGCTGCAGATTGGCGAGGTGAATTTGCGTGGCTTTAGCTCGGAACAGGTGGCCACAGTTCTTCGTCAGACCGGAGCTCAGGTGCGTCTGATCGTTGCGCGGCCGGTGGAGCCGACGGCTATCGATTATCATACGTTGGCCAGTAATGCGCCGATTATACCAACTAAGCTCCTCTCCGACCCGGAAGAACTGTCACGGCATCTCTTCCATAATCCGAGCTTAGCCACAGCCACAGACACAGCGGCCGTGGGCAGTCTGGTGGGCCTCGTCACCGGCGGACCCGCAACGGATACGGCCGACCAAGGCAATGTCTCCGCTCTGCTGCCCGTGCCCGATACGGAACTGGCCGATCTGCCGTTGCCGCCGCTACCCATTAGCAATGCCAGCAGCTCGGATGCGGATGCCGGACTCCAGGATTTGGATTTGGATATTGTGCCCTATTCCATACTATCGCCACCGCCACCGGCACCGCCAACGACAGCGCTGCTGATGGCACGGCAATCACTGCAACTGCCGTTGGGTCAGCACTGGACAGGCACAGCGGAGGATGAGGGGGATGACACTGTGATAGCCGCCGGCAAGATGTCAGTAAAGGCAACGCCCGACGATGGCGACTGCTGCTCCTTGGGCTCCGAGTCGCCAGCCACGTATGTGGACTCACCGGAAACGGAAACGTACGTGGTGGAGCTGCACAAGAACGTCTACGGCTTGGGCATTACCGTAGCCGGCTATGTGTGCGAGGAGGAGGACCTCTCGGGCATCTTTGTCAAGAGCATCATTGAGGGCAGTGCGGCGGAGACGAGTGGTCAGATCCAGATCAATGATCGCATTGTCGCCGTTGACGGACGCACCCTGGCCGGCGTGACGAATCATCAGGCCGTGGAACTGTTGCGCAATACGGATATCCAGGTGCATCTGACGCTGGAGCGTTTCCTGCGCGGCCGCAAGTTCGAGCATCTGCAGGTGGCTCTCACGGAGATGGCGGTCGGCCGGATCAGTGATGGTGATGCCCAGTCACAGCTATCGATGCCCGCCTCACCATCGATAGCCACGCTCAGCTGGCTGCCACCGAAATCGGCCGATGCTGACTCCATTGTGAGTGATGTCGGTGATGGTCAGCTGATGGCGGACTTTCCGGATCTGCCGTCACGTGGTACCGTCGACTCGAATATGTCGCATATGCTGGATCGGAGTGATCCAAGTGGGTTGCGTCTAACGAATGGCAATGGACATGATCATGACAGTGGCAATGACACCGATGAGCAGTGTCCAGAGCCGGAACCGGATGTGGCTGCTCCGGAGCCGGAGCCGGAACATGGCAAGACGCCCACCAATGATGAGCCGGCGGCCACTCTGCTCAAGAGCAGTGCCACGCCCACTGGCACGCCCGTGGCCATTGCTAGTCCAAGCGCCGCCTCGCTGAGGGTGGCCTGGAAAAGTGAGTTTCCCGAAAGTGAAATTTTAGTTGCCGAAATAAATAAACTTTCAGGTCTAGGGATCAGCCTCGAGGGCACCGTCGATGTCGAGTGCGGCATTGAGAAGCGTCCGCATCATTATATACGCTCCATACTCGAGGACGGTCCCGTCGGCAAGCAGGGCATCCTGCGGCCGGGCGACGAGCTGCTCCAGGTCAATGAGCACAAGTTGCTCGGACTGCGTCACGTCGATGTGGTCAAGATACTCAAGGAGCTGCCAGCTAGCGTTAAGTTGGTCTGTGCCCGCGGCACCCGCGGCCCCTCCATCATAAATACCTCACAGAATCCGGAGGCCTTCGAGACGCGCAGCCTGCTGCCCGGCGGCCACCAAAGTCTGCAGAATCTGTTGATCAAGGCGCAATCGGAGAGCTCCTTGTACACCTCGAGCACAGCGACGCTGACCGAATCAGCCGCTGCTGCTGCTGCTGGTGCTGCTGGCTCTGGCGCCGGATTGGTGCGCTCCAAGTCGCTGGAGAACGTGTCCGGCTTGGCGCTGTGGAGCAACGAAGTAACAGTTGTGCATATTGATAAGCTGGAGCAGGGATTCGGCTTCTCCATACTCGACTATCAGGATCCGCTCGACTCGGAGGGCAGTGTTATTGTGATACGTGGCCTGATACGCGGTGGTGCTGCGGAGGCAACCAACGAGATCTATCCGGGTGATCGTCTCATCAGCGTCGGCGAGCACACACTCCAGGGCCTCGAACTGGACGAGGCGGTGGCCATTTTGAAGGGCATGCCGCCGGGAAGAACGCGCCTAGGCATTTGTCGACCCCTTTCCACGTCGGACAGCAACAGCAACAGCAACATTGCCTCACCCCTCAACGACTCGGCGAGCAGCACATAGTGCCAGGCGAAGGCGAAGGCCAACCCCCAGAGGCCCATCATAATTATGTGTAAGTATGATAAACTTCAATTATGCTAGGATCACATAAAATTCGGATTTTATTTGTCTTGAACGAATGCACTCAATAACAAGGATTAGTTTTTTTCCAATTGAAACTAACGTTGATCATAAAAAT
>JAWNNV010000331.1:0-70427 GCA_035044485.1 Scaptomyza reducta
ATGTCGAAAACGCTTTGGACGCCAGTTTAAGCAACGTTACTTTCGCCTGACAACGCACTCGCTCAGCTATGCCAAGTCGAAGGGCAAGCATCCTAACTGTGATATACCGCTCGAGGAAATCGGAAGCGTCGAGCAATTGAAAGACAAAAGCTTCAAGATGCAGAACTGCTTCAAGGTGAGTTGCATTCAAAGATCTATCGTTCGATTAGCTTTGTTTTTTTTTTTGTTTTGTGTGTAACAGCATACCAAGCATTTTAAATAATAATCAATGCAGACACGCCTCGTTGCAGTTCAAAAAGATGTGGGGGGAAATAAAAAACCACTCAAAGTGTAGAGATTCGTAGATACTCTATATACGCTTCTAGGTTGCTTTCGCACAGCTAATATACCCCACAGCAACATTAATAATGCAAATACACATAATACCGGAAATGCACAAGTTTACAAATGCATGTATTTTTTTTTTTTTTATAAATAAATTAGGCGCAGGCAGCCCACACAGCTCAACAGTCGGTTTGTTTCATTCCACATGCACAGAAGAGTTGAGAGAGCGCACATTGCGTGTGCGTGCATGTTCGTGAGCGTGTGTGTGTGTGTGTGTTTGTGAGGTGAGTAGGCTGCTGCAGTTTTTGGCATCGATATCGAGCATCGATAACTGCACGCGAAACTGCTTTTAGTATGCTGATCGCCCGTTGAAAGAAAAAAAAAGAAAATTCGCTTTACTTTTAAATGTAAGTAAAGTAAGCGTATCCATGTCAGCAGCATAAACTTTCACTTAACATTTGAATGCCCATCTAGACGCGTTGCGTCTATGCAAATCGCAAAACCTGCAATTAAAAATAATTAGCATTATTATGAAAATAAGCTGGCAACACTGTGTCAGCAGCAACAACTACAGTTTCTAACCTGTCAACCGCCATTGTTATTATTCTTCGTTTGTTGTTTTCGCTGCGACAAAAAGGGAAATTTCAAAAGCAGCAAAAGAATTCGGTTACGTTGCAGACGCGCGTGGGACTTTTGCGCATGTGAATCGCGATTTCACTATCCGCACAATTGTTTAACAACAGAATGTTTTATTTTTCTATACAGCTAAAAGTGAAAAGAACGCAAATGTGATTAACATAACTTCTCTTGTTTTCCTTGCCACAGATCGTGCACAAAGACCGGCCGCTAATTGTACAAACGACGAACTGCGTCGAGGAGCGCGAATGGTTCGATTTACTGCACAAAATCTGTCTCATGAATTCCATCCGCATGCAATACTTTCATCCCTCGGCCTTTATCAGCGGCTACTACAGCTGCTGCGGTCGCTCCGACGAGAATGCGCCCGGCTGCAAGAATGTCTCGCCGAAGGAGATGGACTACTTCCAAATGGATTTGGTAACCGCTCTCGATCCGGCGCTCGATCTGCAGCGCATACACACGCTCATCATGTCCAATATGAATCTGCTGGACGCGCTGCTCGATCCGCTCGCCTACCGCCAACACCTGCCCCTGCCCCTGCCCCTGCCCCAACAGCAACAGCAACAGCAACAACAGCAGCAAAACAATCCGCTGGTGCCGCTGGCCAGTGCCTTGCAGCAGCAACAGTCGCCGCAGGCCTTCGTCGAGTTCAAGAAAACAATCGAGAAGCTGCGCGAAAAGGCCTATGCCATCGACAAGGATCATCGGGACTACAAGCAGGGCATAACGCGAAAGCTCAAATACGGCAGTCGGCAGGCACCGATCGGCGACGACAACTATTGGCACATGATGCGTGCCGCCGGCCAATTGAACTTCCAGCACCATCACCAGCAGCAACAGCAACAGCTACAGCAGCAGCAGCAGCATCACTTGCAACAGCAACATCAACAGTTGCAGCCAGTGCTGCCGGAAATGCAACATGTACGCGCTCTGCCAGCAACCACAAACAGCAGCAACAGCAATATGAATGTGAACGCCTACTATATGCATAATATGCAGCATCAGCAGCAGCGATTGCAACTGCAACAGCAGCAGCATCAACTCCAACAGCATCAACAACAACAATATCAGCAGCACCAACTGCACAATCAGCGCCACAACAACAACAATAACACAAACAGTTGTGGCAATGCCTCATCGTCCAGCCCATCGTCAACGGCATCAAGTGTGTTGGCAGCTGCCCCACCCAGCAGCAGCATTGCCACAAATGCTGTCTCAGCCACAGCTGCCGTTGCGGCAAAGCCAGCGCCTCCGATTTATTAGCGTTCAAGACTATGCGTATTCGCAATGCCCCGAGCGATCATTTTGACGCGGTGAATGCGCATAACGGTCTCCCCCAACACATACACTCCCCCCCCACACACACACACATACAAATGTACTTCGAAACACTTCCAAGCATCAGCAACAACAGAAGCAAGTTATAAGCGTCAGCTAATTTTAAACTACATTTCTTTTTACAACCTACGATTACATACGTGTGTAGACCTAAGATTTTTTGAATTAACTATTTTTATACACATTTTATACGGCGTGGGGATAGGAATACAAAAACAAAAACAAAAGGAACCCCCCACGTAACAAGCGAAATCTAAACGTTTAAGCCTATTTATTATTTTTTTATGTATTTATACAAAACAAACACACAAATTTTTCTACTTTTATTTTGTATAAAGCCGAAGCAAACGGAAAAACTGATAACTATTTAAGCCGCTAACTCGTAAAACTCCAAAATTGCTAAGAATTTTTATAAAATGCTATGCTATAAATATCCAATAATATATATATATACACGCATATAGTAGTGAAAATGAAACGTTGTATATAGCGAAAAAGAAAATAAGTATACTTAAGCCTAAACATACTTTATTATATACATACATATATATCTACATATATACCAGTTATGCTAGGCGTAGACAAATTGCAACTATCTTAATGTGTAGCTATATATCTAAGATTGATCTAAACAAAAACACACACACACAAGTAAATAATTCTAGCAAATTGTGAACTATGTGCTACTATTATATACAAAAACAAAATACGATATGCTATACATATACATACATGCATACACATGTACATTAACATAGAAACACACACACATATATATATAGTTATATATTTAACTGTCATACAGCTAATGTTATATATACACTTACTTATGTATTTAAAATGCTCTGCAAAAAACAAAAACACAAAAAACGAAGCATTGTTAAGAACAAATTTACTTCCATTTTACATACATACATACACATATACATATATATTTATTGAATGCATTTAATTTCTCATGTTAAATTTAAAACAAAAAAACAAAAAACGTTTATTGTTAGTGCAAAATTATGTTTGTTAGCTTATTGACTAACTTCCACCGATTTGTTTCCAAAGCTCTTCCAATATTGCGTAATAATTATGTTTAATAATACATACATACACACAAACATACATACATATTTTTTTGTTGTCAATTTGCCATATTTAGTTTTCTCATTTATTTTTGTTTAAATATTTATTGCATTAATGTCTTCCTCTTTACATAACTTTTGCGTTTTGTTTATGCATTCCAATTTCTTTGTTCTAATATCGCATAATGTCGTGTACATACATACAAACATACATACATACAACTAAACAAAAATTGAATAGTACCAGAAAACATTTCTTTGAAAAAATTCATTTGCAATTCGGTTCATTTATAATTTCGTTATTAAGTTAGTTTTAGCATAATTTTATTATTGTATACGTAGCTTAAGTTGTTGGTACAAAGAATCGAAAAGCATATATTTTTTTAGCGAGCAAATAAAGCGTATCGCCAATGATTTCGTTTCATTTATTTACTTTTTCGTTTTTATTGCGTTATCCTTTTGTATTTCTTTATCTGATATTTCAATTTAGTACCTCATTCTCGTGCTTTAGGCAACATTTTTGGCATCCTGTTGTGATATCTTATGCGGATAAAAAAACGCATAAATTATATACATCTCTTTTAAGTGTGTGTGTTAGTTTGTTGCAATACATACATACATTTATTGTACGTTTAACGCTGTTAAGTATTTATATATATATATATATTCGTATTGTGACAATTAACAGAGAAGCAATTTTTTCCAAAAAAAAACCTTGCGATACAATATATTTTCCTATTATGTTTGAAAATTTAAATCTCTCAATCCCAAGGATAAAAAAAAATGTAAAAGAAAATATGCAAAAAAAATATATATATGGATACAAATGAAACCCTAGCTTATAAGCCTGAAAGACAAATACACTGAGAAGCGTTGTGGTTGGTTTTAATTACCATGGAACAGACATAAAGGATAACTTCCCTATTTTTTGTAAACAAACGTTTTGAAATTCACTTTTACGTCTGAATAAATATTTATATATATGTTCAACCATAGTTTCTTTCATACCGATAGTTTTTCATTCGAACTGCGCGCGCATTTGGGCAGCTTGCACGAGCACTTTTCAACGCCGTTCGTAACCGTATAAATGACGGCTGCGTAGGCTTTGTTCATTTTGTGTCCGCGTTTCGCTGTGACTGACACCACACCGTTATCTCTGGCAAAGTTTACAAAAATACGGTTTTAGCAGTTTAATAAAATTTACAACGAGTTCATAATTTATAATAATGTTTTAAACGAGTGCTTATGCATGTGCAACTACAAAATATTAAAGGTATAGATTTGTTTTATATTGCAACGCCTGCACTGCTGTTGCTTGTTCGGCAAAAGGAAAAAGAGGAAAAGGCGGGTAGCAGAAGAAGAAGCAATCAAGTGGCAACGACAGCAGCAGCAACAACAAAGGAACGCCGCAGGCAAAATGCAAAAAGTTAATTAGCGTGAACAAAATCACCGCTCTGTGGGTGGTCAACCGCAAATTGTGTGTGTGTGTGTGTGTGGGTGTGTGTGGCTGTGTGTTCTGGGTCAGGGGGTGGGTTCGTGACTGAATGACATGGAGTTTGCTGATCTGATAAAAACACCCAAATTAGATGGGGTCTTCCTGCATGCCAATGCAGCGACAGCAAATGCAACAGTTGAGGGCACCCTGTGCATAACGGGACACCACTTGCTGCTCAGCGCACGCCAGGAGAGCACACAGGAGCTATGGGTAGGTTGAAGCGGAAAGTTACCAATTTACCAGCTTTAATTCAATTACTTGCTCATGCAGCTGCTGCACAAGAATATCGATTGCGTGGAGAAGAAGCCAAGCATGGGCCAGAACATCGTGATGGGCGGGATTATCACGCTCAAATGCAAGGATCTGCGCATTATATCGCTGGAGATTAAGTATGCCAAAGACTTTTTCAATGTGGCCGCCTCGCTGGAGGCGCTCAGCCAAATACAAAATGCCGAGCTGGACTATCCCTTCTTCTACAGACCCATGTACTCCATACTGGAGGATGGCTATACCATGTTTAGGTGCGTTTGAACCAGATGAGTTATTGCCTTTTTAACCTATTTAATGTGCAGGCCGGAGCTGGAGTTTGCGCAGCTTATTAGTGGGCTGAGTATGGGTGGCGCCTCCTCGCCAAATGTGGCAAATATCACCATTTGCACGCCCTCAACATCGGCGCCCATACCGCATCTGCTGCAGAATGGCTTTGCGCTGGATGCAGTGGCTGCGTTGGGGGGCAACGGGAGCGTGTCCGCCTGCGAGTGGCGCATTAGCCACGTCAACAAAGACTTTGGCGTCTGTGCCACATATGGTGGCACACTGATTGTACCTAAAGCAATTAGCGACGAGCAAATAGCACTCTCAGCCGCCTTCCGGGATGGCGGACGCTTCCCCGTGCTCAGCTACCGGCATGAGAATGGCGTAGGTTTTAATTAGATTGACTTTAAATTGAATTAACTTGTTGCAACTTTGTGCACAGGCAACGCTGATGCGGAGCGCACAGCCGCTGTCCATACAGGGCATCAAGCGGTGTCGTGCGGATGAAGCGATCCTGAATCTGGTGCTGGGACGCAGCAAGAAGGGCTTTATTGTGGACACGTGGGGCAAGGGCAAATCGAATACGGAAACCGATTTGCATTACTCACAGTGGAAGAAGGTTAATCGCGCCATTGGCAATGTCAGTTCACCTGCCTCCATTTTGGATAGTTTTGCCAAACTGATTGAGGCCTGCAATGACGTTGGCTGCAGCACGGACAAGTGGTTGACGCGCCTGGAGAACAGCGGCTGGTTGAGCCTGGTGCTGAACTCATTGAACGCCTCCTGTGTGGTTGCCCAGTGCCTGGACCAGGAGGGCAGCCCGGTGCTGGTGCATGGCGCCAAGGGTCTGGACTCGTCGCTGATAGTCACATCGCTCGTACAGATCATTTTGAATCCAGACTGCCGCACTGTGCGCGGGTAAATAATGGGCGTTCCTTCTTATCTACTTAACTTAACTATTCGATATCTCTTTGTGCAGTTTGCAAGCCTTGATTGAGCGCGAATGGATTCAGGCTGGTCATCCGTTTGCTTCGCGACATCGCTACTCCTGCTACACGCCACATCAGATGAGGAACAAGAACTCGGGCGCCACCTTTGTGCTGTTCCTGGACTGCATCTTTCAGCTGCACACACAGTTTCCATGCAGCTTTGAGTTCAGCACCCAGTTGCTCATATTGCTGTTCGAGCACAGCTACTTCTCGCAATACGGCACCTTTCTGTGCGACTCGGAGAGGGAGCGACAGGAGCTGCAGGTGCACACAAGGACCACGAGCCTGTGGTCGTACCTAAATCGCCCAGATGTCCTGCAAACTTTGCTAAATCCGCTGTACGAGCCCAATGCGAATGTTATATGGCCATCGGTGGCACCCATTAGCTTGGAACTATGGAGTGGTGCGTTTTGTGGTTTAGCCACTTTAAAACTTTATTTGAATTGCTGGTTTTTTGTAATCCACAGAACTATATTTACGCTGGGTGATTGATCAACGCAATTCGACAACTACCATGGCACAAATACAGCAGCTGGTCACCTGCGAACAGGAGCTGAGAACCCAGGTGAGTCTTGTCCCATAACTCTGGTAGTGTTTCCATTCTATTATAATTTGTGTTTCAGGCTCAGAAGCTGCGCAAACATGCCGTGGAGTTGAGTCAAGAAGTCACAGCGCTTATGAACGAAAAGCATAATGCATGAACCTCATCGAGCAATTTGTTTACAGTGTCTCTCTAACATACGGATATACAGAACAATATATACAATTATTTTTGATACTTTCTGTAGCCATTTTGAATCAATTATTTAAGCAAATCTTATTTTGTACAAAACGTTCAACACTAACAAATAAGTCTCTAAAAGTTCCATTTATCAGTGTTGCTGAATAGAAAATATGAACACAAAAAAGACACTCAGTAAGATCTGCTTTTGGATCACAACAGACTCTCACAAATTGTCCATTTAACTTATAGATATGAATGTTTTAATCTCGCTCGCTCTCTCTCTCTCTTTTTGTATTTGTAAATCAAACTCTCTAACTCTCAGAGTAATTGAACGAAGCTCTCTAATCAGCTGCATGTAAAATGATACAAAAAAATTCAGTCAATTTTTGTATGAACTTTTTAGTGAAATAAGTCTTCAAATACTTAGTACTTAATGATGATTCAAGCCGTCAAGCCACAGATCAAATTTAGCACTGTAATATTCAAAGATTTGCCTTTTTCGAAACGTTGGTATTTTGTACATTTTGATTGAATCGCATAACTTTTAATGCTTCGAAAGCGTTTATAAATGAAAAATGAAATACACAAAAACCAAATGAATTAAACCTTTGCTCCTATATATAAATATTTATATATGCACATCGGTGTATGTATGAATATAAATGTTTTGTAGCTAGCATGATAAATTATTGTATGTTTGTTTCAAATTGTGATCGTATTTAAAATTCTTTAAAGTCCTCATGTAATTTACATATATTCCAAACAAATTTATATTTGTATTGTGCGTATTTTGAATGTAATAATATGCTAATTAAGTGCAATAAATATGTATTATTTTGCAAAATAACAAACTAATTGCTGTTCGAACTTTTTTCTGTGAAGCTTCCTGGCAAATTTGCCATTCACAGCGCAGCGCTGACACCTGTTACGCTCAATAGTTTATGGCTATAAATAAAAGGCGTTGCATTTTGCCGTTTTCTATAAAGTAAATTATTTTATTTTCACTATACAAATTTGCTCTTTTCTATTGTTTTTTGTTTTGTATCGTTTACTTTTCGGTATATATATAAAAACTCACTTTAAAGGTCGACTATTCGTTTTTTTTTGTTTTCTGCACAACATTAACAAAAGATATATTGAAAGTTGGTGGTGGTTCATTGTTTAAAAAATGCAAAAATAAAGGGGGGGAAGAGGTAACTTTTGGAAAGAAAAAAGGCGACAGCAAGCGAAACGGATGGAAAGAAAACCGAGTTGTTCAACAAAGCTGACGGCAACCAAATATACATAGTTTAAGTGTCTTAGCCCGAGAACTCATCCTCCAAGAAGAAGAATTGACCAGAGCGCTTTTGTTCCGTATCCTTAACCGAGTTGTTCTTATTGATGCGAGGCCTAAAGTTGTTCGGATCACGGCGGAAAGTAATGCCGAGCAATTCCAGGAACCGATTCATGCCATTCAGCAGCGATTGGGGCGTGTACGCCGTGGTCTTAATCGAGGGCTGACCCTCAATGACAATGACACGATCGGCGAGGTAGGTGGCCATGATGAAATCGTGCTCCACCACAAAACCGGTCTTCTTGGCGTGCAAAATGTAACTGCAATCAAAAGCAAACAATAAGTAAAACTCAACCAACTCAAACCAATCAATACGTACCGCTTGATGACCTTGGCAGCTACCAGACGCTGCTCAGAATCCAAGTAAGCGGAGGGTTCATCAATTAGGTAGACGTCGGCGGGCTTGCCCAAACAGAGCACCAGGGCTACGCGCTGCAATTCACCACCGGAGAGGTTCTGCACCTCCTGATCCATGATCTCCTCAATTTTCATTGGCTTCATGACATCCGCCATGAACTGCGGATGGACGTAGGCGTCGCGAATCTTGTCGTGCAACAAGTGACGCACATGATTTTGGAATTTCGGTGAAATCTTTTGAGGTTTGTACGATATATTCAACATGGGAAGCTCGACTTCGCCATCGGGCTGCAGATTACCAGCCAGCATGCGAATGAATGTGGTCTTGCCGGTGCCGTTCTCGCCGAGCAACACCAGGATCTCGGAGTCACTAAAGTGACCCTCCTGCACAGTCAACTCAAACTTGCCCAGCGTCTTGACCATGGATGGATACACGTAGTGATTCATACGCTTGATCTCCTCTTCAGTGGCCGACTCAGATACCTTAAACGTTAGCGATTCCGTGCGGAAACGCATGTTCTCCGTGGGCACAAAGCCATCCAGGAAGATGTTGATGCCCTCACGCACCGAGAAGGGCATAGTAACGACACCATAGCAGCCGGGAACGCCATACAGACAGCAGATGAAATCCGACAGATAATCCAGCACAGATAAATCGTGCTCCACAACAATGATGAATCTATACACGAATTAAAAACTTCAGTTCAACGATATTACTCCTATGTAATCACACATACTTGGTCGGATGTAGCAAGGAGCGGATGGTTAGAGCAGCGTTTAGACGCTGCTTGACATCCAGATACGAAGACGGCTCGTCAAACATGAAAATGTCTGCATCCTGTATGCATAACATGGCAATGGCAAAGCGCTGCAACTCTCCACCAGACAGCTGGACGACCTCACGATCCCGAATATGTGACAGATCCAGCATATCGCATATTTTCATTTGCAGACCCCGTTCGTCCTTCTTGTCGAGCAAATCGGCGACCGCTCCGCGCACAGCTTTAGGGATCTGGTCAACATACTGTGGCTTGACCAGCGCTTTTAGGTTATCCTCCAGTATCTTGGTAAAGTAGTTCTGCAGCTCGGAGCCACGGAAGTAGGTCAAAATCTCGGTCCAGTCAGGCGGATTGGCGAATTTGCCCAAATTAGGTTTCAGCTTACCAGCCAGAATCTTAAGCGCCGTTGACTTGCCAATACCGTTTTGGCCAACCAAGCCGAGCACCTCACCTGGTCGTGGGATGGGAAGGCGATGCAGCTTAAATGAATTCTTGTTATATCGATGCGTTGTGTGCTTCTCCAAATTGCTGGGCAAATTGATAATTGTGATGGCCTCAAAGGGGCATTTCTACAAAAAGAGGAAGAGTTAACCGCTGTTAGAAGGATCCGGGACACAATACGAGGAGCCTACTTACCTTGACACAGATACCGCAACCGATGCAAAGCTCCTCGGACAGAGACGCTATCTTTGATGTGGGCGTCACTTCAATACACAGCTTGCCCATGCGCACCACCGGGCAGGACTTCTTGCACTCCTGGCGACAACGCTTCGGTTTGCATTTGTCATCGCTGACAATCGCAATACGCGTCTGCTTGTCCGTCTCCTCGTTTTCCCTTCGGCGCGACATGCTGTGAAAATTAATTGTTAAATCATTACAAATTTCCCAATTAAATATGTCTCACAATCAGTTTAGCGCACTGTCAACGTTGCAAATGTCAAAAACGGCCGTCAAAACAAAACTAGTGCAGCAACAGGGGAAGGGGTTACTGGTGCGGGGGTGCACGGAGCTGCGTGCAGTGAAAGTATAACCTCAAAACAGGTGCTTTCAGCACAAAATCGAATGTACTCTGTCATTTGCAGCATTGGGCACGTTGTCTTTAGTATATTTAAACACAAATTAACTTATAACATACCTGAGAACTTGGCTGAAATTTATTTAAAAGAGGCAGAACGTCAACGCACGCTCTTGCGTTGTCAGCCAACAAGTTTCAAAGGGAGTGCACGATACTACTTGTTAGTGGTGGACAAAGACAAAGAAAAGCGAAAGTATCGATAGCTGCAGCCGATAATTATTTATATCAACTAAAACAGGTCTAAAATAAATTAAAGGTCTGTTAAAACAAGTAAAAAACTAGTTTAAAAAATAAATTAAACAGTTTTGTTTATATATTAGCAAGCGCATGGCTTAAGTTATCAAAAATAATTCCAAGCTAAAAATCGATACTTGCGTTTTTAAAGTACCATCTCTGGAATCGAAAACAATGATGACGTTTACGTTTGACGACCCGACCGTCGTGCATTCGTATAATTTGTACAAGTCCGCAGACATTTTCACGTTGTAGCTGTATTGCTGGCATAGCTAAAACAATGGGTGTCGAGGAGCCAAATCCAAACAATGGAACAGAAAATGTGGAGAAAACCGACAGCAGCACTGCCGTGCTGGAACCAGTGAAAATCTTCACCGTTGAAAGTAAGTGTGTGCCCCCCCCCCCATCCAGTCGGGTGAGCTTCACTGACAATTAACCTAAAAATCTGTTTTCATACATAAATAAAACAAACTTTCACTCCAAATTGCAGTTTTGCACATGATCAAGGATTCTCAGC
The DNA here is from genome assembly GCA_035044485.1 of Scaptomyza reducta. Classification (NCBI taxonomy): domain Eukaryota; kingdom Metazoa; phylum Arthropoda; class Insecta; order Diptera; family Drosophilidae; genus Scaptomyza; species Scaptomyza reducta. Next base: position 11,412 of record JAWNNV010000331.1, read on the forward strand.
AACAGCATGGACTCCGACATGGCGATTATCAACGCTATCGCGGATACTGCACACGCCGCCTCCGCCGTTTGCGCAAGGCCCTCAAGTATCCCCAAGGCGACAAGCGTCACTTCAAGCGTCGCGATGTAACACTCTCCCAGCTGACTGGCAAGAAGGCGGATGAGCGCTTCATACACATACCACTGATCAGTGCGGAGCGCGCCTGGGCCTATGCCATGCAGTTGAAACAGGAAGCCAACACGGAGCAGCGCAAGCGATTCCAGTTGATACACAAACTGCGACGCGCTTGTTTCTATGCTCTGCAGTTGCAGGAGCTGTGCAATGTAAGTAAATGCCATACCTGAAACATCCTGCTTATTAGTAATCTCTTAAACCTAGACGGAAGCTTTTGATGCACGCACCAAGCTGGAGTGTGAGGCATATGTCGCCTGGATGCATGGTACGCTGCACTTTGAGCTGCAGCTGTGGGATTCGGCCGGCGAGCATTTAAAACGCGCCCAGGTGGTGTACGAGAATCTGGCCAAAGCACTGCCCGATGACGACCAGGAGCTGTATCGCGCCAAGGTCAATGAGTTCACACCCAATTTGCGTTACTGCGCCTACAACATCAGTGGCGGCGCCAGCGGTGGCAAGATTGATGAGATCCTCGAACTGCGCGCCCAGGGTGTTCTGGAGAACTTGGATGTGCTGGTCAGCCAAACGAAATCGGAGAGCAGCGAAGGATTGCAGACAATCGACTGGCGTGGCCGCAAGGTCACCGTGCGTCCGGAGAAGGTGCGCTTGTTTTTGCTTAGTGCCCAGGAGCTGGATAAGTCACTGGCCAAGACCTCGAAACCCGATGCCAAGATCGAGCTGATCGAGCGCATTTTGATGGACTGCAAGGACGCCATCCAGGCAGTACGTGACGAGATCAAACAGGATCCCAAGCTACGCTCCCTGACCACGGGCCAGACCGTATCGGGCGTACAGTACTTGCTGGCCTACTTGAGCTATATTCGCCACAGCCGCACTCTGCAGCGCAACTTGTGCTTGGTTGATCAGGTGAGCCTTAATTAATCCATTTGTTGTTGGGAGTTCTACATCCACAAAGTTTCCATTCCGCACAGGCCAAGTTGAACTTTGAAGATCCGAATCAGCAGCAGAGCCAAGCTCAAACGGATGGCAAGCGCGTGCGTCCGCAGGATCTGGCCCGTCTCTACGAGATCATCCTGCAGAATGTGACCGAAATGCAGCAGATCAGCGGTATGGAGGAAGATGCTCACTACCAGACCGAGGTGGCCAATCTGGCACACACATTCAAGGCTTTCCGCTGCTACTACATTGCCCTCACGCTCATCGATATGAAAAAGTGGAAGGAGGCTGTCGCGCTATACGAACGCGCCTCCAACTATGCCAACGATGCGCTCCAGGGCACACCCTGTGCCGAATTCCAACTCCAGGCGGAGCTCAAGAAGATGCTCTCCTCCATCGATGGCAGCAAGTTCTCGGCCCATGCGTACAGCGTGCTGGAGGATGACAATAGCGAAGATGCCGCCGGCGCCTCAACTAAAGCACAGAAAACAACGAAACCATTGTACGAGCGGCTCTCCCAGTACAAGGAGGATCAGTCGCTGCACACCCGGGCGCCCAACGTGTTCAAGCTGACGCCCGACATGGAGCCCATACCTTGCAAGCCGCTGTTCTTTGATCTGGCCATGAACTACTTGGAGCTGCCATCGCTCGAGGACAAACTTGAGTCGCCGGGCAAGAAGGGTGCCTCCATAACGGGCTTCGTCAAGGGCTTCCTGGGCTGGGGTGGCAATAAGTGAGAGGCATCAAAACTCTCTTATGAAATTCCATGTTGATGTTGCTTTTATACAAAACGTTCAAACCGATTGGGAACGTTTCATTTACGTTTCTTTTAAGTTTCTTTTACCAACAACAACATTTAACGACAAACTGTTTAAGTTACAATAGTGAGGATATATTGGTAATAAAGGAAGCTACACACGTGCAGCAATTGCTCTTTCAACTGATTCCCTCTACTCGGTTAGATCTAATCTATGTATACTCTAAATATCTACACGCCCAAATAGCCATGCTCGTAGAACTCCAGCGCCAACTCCCGCATGCGCTGATGATACTCGGGGGTCAGTTTCTGCGTACAGCTAATCTCCTTGCCATTCAGCTTCAGCTCACTTATCACATCCAGATCGGGTATGTTGTTGGGATCGAAGGTGACCGCGGGCAAGATCCACATCGATATGGCCAGTCCATAGAGCACATGACGCACATACTCCTCGCTGATACGCTGCAGCGAAAAGATCTCACACAGTTCACCCAACTGGTTATCCGCCGCTGTATGCCTCAGCTGCTTGGCCAGCTCCCTGTGCAACGCCTCCGCATAGGCTGCCAGCAAGGTGTCCGTATGCTCATCGCGCAACTGCCGCAGCGTGCTGGTGTACACGAAGTGCAGTATATCGAACACGGGCGAGGTGCGCCGCATGGCCTGCAGGTCAAAGAAGATGACCTCATCGGGCTGCGAGCGAAACATTAGATTATTGAGCCACAAGTCGCCGTGACAGACTACGCTGAATGGACTGGCTGCCGCCGCAATAATACTCTGATGCAGCTGGCCGAACAGTTTCGGCTGCAGCTGTTCTATCAGGCGTATGGGCTCCGAGAGATTGCCATCCGCATTCGAGACGTTCAGGCTGTCCAGCGCCTGCTGCACCGAGGTGTCCAGTATGCGTGAGTAAAACTCCGCCGCTTCCGGGCAGTAAACAATTTCACTCATATACCCACACTGCTGGGCATATTGGGCGGATTCCAATTGCTGGGCAGCCAGCGACGCTGCATGCAACTGTGCCAGTTTCTAAACGGGATCAGCAGTAAATACATTTGATTAACTGTAATATAGGCGCGCCTACCTGCATCACCAGCAGGCAATGTCTTAGCTCCAGGCATGCCAAACGGTTCATCATGCGGTAGCCCAGTGCCTTGAGGTCCTGCAGCACAATAATGGGCTCGCCACTGGCGCTGCCATCGTCCGTATCGGCTATGTGGCATTGCGGGAAAAGGGCCTGGCGACTGTAGCGACAGAGCAGCGGCACCACGTGCCGATAGACATTGATCTCATTGGTGAACGCCTCGCCGCAACGGTAAAGCTGACGTCGCGAGATGCTCGCTATTTGCCGTTTGATGATGACTGAGCAGCTGGCAGCAGCAGCAGCAGCGGCTAAAAGCAACAAAGAATATTACAAACAAATTGAAGCGAAGAGAGCAGAGAGCTGAGAGCTGAGAGAGCGTCTCTGCTGCAGATAAACAGCTGTGTTTTGTTTACGCGGCGAAGTAAAATTTATGAATGAAATTGTTTGCTCTCTATGTGTTTGAGAGAGCCGCTCAGTTGCTAACTGTGTATGTGTGTGTGGGCGAGTGTGCGTGTTGACCTTTAGCAAAATGTATATTACATATATTTGTATCTATGCATTTAGAATTCGTGTTACAAGGTCGGCCGCTAAATGTGTAGCAACAACAACAACGCATGAGCAAAATAATAATAATCAATAGACGCAGCTGGATATCAATTTGCATCCTTTACCCATTTCACTTTCGCCTGTCGCCGTCGCAGCGTAGATTGTCACACGTTTCACCAAGGACATGTAATTGTCGCCGCTGCTGCTGCCCGCGCTGCACGCGATTTGTCCAAGCCTAAAGTTCAATACATTTTTGTCACGAAACAGTTTGCGCAAAAACTCAATGTCCTCCTCATATTGGTTGATGCCGGCCGCAACAATGACGCCATTTGATGATCCTGTTGTTGTTGTTGTTGTTGTTATTGCCGCTGTTGTTGATGTCAGCGCAGTTGTTGCCATTTCGCCACTGATTGCAGTTTAAGACCGAACTGTGTGCCCAATTTATTGGTCTGAGCAACTGCAGCATTTTAAAGACATTGCGCACCAGTGACACAATTAATTTTTTAAATTCGGCACAGTTTACTTTTACATATATATACAATATTTATTGTATAATAATTTTTGCCTATGCCATTGATTTTTTGTTTGCACTAATTGAAATTTTGTTTTAGTTTGATTGTTGTTGTTGTTGCTATGATTGCGAAAAGCGTTGACAGATAAAACCGCGCGCCGCGCTGCACAACCGACAACTGAGCTCAGAACGCCAATACGATTGTCCATTGCACTGAGAATGCACTCACCACGCACACACACACACGCACACTCACACTCACCACACACACACACATACGACTCTCACGCCCAAAACACAAGAGCAATTTATATTTAGAGAGACGTTGAGCGAAAACTTTTATTAAAGCGCTCTCTCTCACACTCACACACACACATAAACTCTCTCTCAATTGCATGTGCATTTGAAAGCCGGTAGACATCGAAGGTCGCTCTCTTATTAGTTGTCACCCCGTTCAAGGTAGCGCCAGTGTGAACTTTCACGCACCTAACGAGAGCATTAGCAAGGCAAAATGCATGGCGGATGTTATGTCGCTCATTTGCCGTATATTTTATAAAGCTGTTTACATTGTGCCGCAATTTTCTGTGCACTTGAAATTGCATATGGCGTCCTTGATGCCAGCACTGCGCCCAGCTGAGCTTAAAGTATGTTTGTGTGTGTGTGAGTGGTTTGATGTGCCGTATCAAAGTTCTGAAGGTTGGCCAGAAATGATTGTATCTTCACAAAATGAAAGCAAGCTTAAGTATCGATAATCACGATTTTAAAATTAATCCTTTTTTGTTTAATAATAATTGACAAGAAGTTCACGGATCAAGCTTAGCAGAATGCCAAACACATATTGTTCTTGCCACTTTGAATATGCAGCGACAAAATGGCTATTAATTAAATATCAAATTCGACATGGCCAATAAATAAACACCAATTTGTTTGCGCCACTCCCCAAAATCAAAGCCAAACAATGTAAATACCATAGATACACGCACCTGTGTCGCCTACGCGCAAAAGTTCAAGGTGACCCCAAAACAGATCTACTCCACCACACCGCACCCAAACCCACCACGAGCATAGTTCCACAGCTGTTTAGTTGCTTCCGCATCAGCTGACATGTTCGGTTGAATAACCCCAGCATGAATAACAACAGGCTCGACAACCACAACGAATTAGGGTCAAACATGTGCAGCTCCAACTCAAACCGCAGTCGAGACATCAACGTTTGGTTGAGGCATTAAATTTCAGGGTCACTCAACAAAACTTTCAAAACTCGAAATCGCAATGGATTTGGATACGGATTCTAAGCAAACATAACACATGGTATATACAACAAACAAACATACATAATTGCAAATCTGTGTTTTTGTTGTTGTTTATGTTGCTGTGAGTAATTGACCAAAACAGCGCCCGGCAAAACTCGCGACCTTTTTTGGCGGGCATTTTGTGGAGCATGAGAAACTTTACACAGTTGCAAAAAAAATAATAATAAACTCACACTTTTAATTGCACAAAAAAAATAAATAAACAGCCTAGGCCTAGGTCAGCGTAAAAAAAAACTACTTTACACTCGAGTCTTTCATTTTTAATTAATTTCGCAAAATAAATATATTTCCAGCCTACTATAAATGTATTCTCAATCTTCGAGCGCTTTTTGGCGACAACTTTGAGCACTTTTCTGTCGCTCAGTGCGCGAGAGTGAGTGAAACTCGTTCTTGTTGGCATTCAGCGGCGAGCACATAAAAGTACAACACCTCGCTATTCTAAATTCAGTTACAGTTTCAATTTCAACTCTGCCAGCCAGCTGCAGCTTCCCGCAACAATTGTGAGTTGTTGTAAACTATTATGTCTGCCATATGTAGATTTGTAACCATAAAGAATCATTGAGTGGGTTTTTCAAATGCAACAGCCTTGACTTTGGCTTTAGTTCATTTAGTGAATGCTGCGTTTATGTTAATTACTTAATTGTGACTAAGACTGTGAAATATTTGTAACGTAAAGTGGAACAGTGTGACAATTAAAACGAGCTGCTGCAAGCTGTCTCAATGTGTTATCACTAAACAAAAAAAGCTCATGGATAAAGCGCCAACAACAACTACAATGCCTCATGCTGCAACTTTAGGCTGAGTCGCGCTCCACTTGTTTGGCGCGATAATTGATTTTTCCGTAAATAATTTATGACGCACGTAACTGACAGTTTGCCACTTGCCGCAGATTAAAAACTGCCACCAGCAGCAGTAGCCAGCAACGCACCCATAAATCAGGCGTATCATTTATTAGCTTACAATTACAACAAAATGGAATGGTTAACCAGCAACTTCTCTTCTCCCTCCCTTGCAGCTACAATGTTGTCATCCCGCCAGGTTTTCGTGCTCCTGAGCTGTCTGAGTGTGGCGCAGGCGCAGTTCTTCTATCATCAAGCGCTGGGCATGCCCGAACCCGAATCTCCTTATGTGGGCTTTGCCACGGCCGATGCGCATCCATCGCTGGTGCGGAATGCCCAGTGGGAGTCGCAGTTGCCTGCGGAACTCTCCAAGAGCGCACGCTTCTACAACGATCCGGTTATAGCAGCCAATCTGGCCAAGGCGTCGCTACTCTCACGCCAGGAGATGGCCGTTGTGCATCGCGAGGCGGAAAAGATTCCGCGCGAACAGGTCTATAAGCTCTTCAAGAACGCTGGCTATCTAAATCGTAGATGAGCTCATTCTCCCATACCACATGTGCCTTGTTGTATTCTAGTTTGTAATTTGTTAAATACATATATGTTTCCGATATGTTAATCTTTGGAAGTTGTTAGAGAGTAACTAGACAAGCTTGGGATTCTACTAAGGGTTTACTATGATTATATATACAGGATTACAAAACGTGGCATATTTAGTGTACATATAGTTCGGCACCGTTGCTGGGAGTTGTGGCAAAGACGACTTCATTGAAATCGTTCGGCTGATAGCGCTCCAACAGATGCGCCGGCAATTGAGCATAGTACTCCCGCTTGAGCACATTCACATAGTTCGCTGCAGTTGTATCCGAATCGCACATGGCCACAATGCAGCCACCCCAACTAAAAAAAGTATATAGTAAGTAAGGATTTGGTCGGATTAATCCCATTTCAAGCTCACCCGGCGCCCGTTACACGTGCACTGATGCCCTGTTTGCTGGATAACGCCACCAGACGCTCCAAGTCCGGGTGCGAGCATTCGTAGAGCTCGCGCAGGCTGTGATGCGATTGCTGCATAAGCTTGCCCAGCTGCTCAACATCCTGCTGGCTGGCGCGACGCTGCAACTGCTCACAGATCTGACGGAACTTGATCACGCGACCAGATTCTAAGCAGGAGACAAGTAAATTACTAGCTGATAAGCATAACATAATCCAATGCTCACCTTGGATGACGTGCAGGGCACGTTGACGCAGCTTGAACTGCTGCATATGCTGTGTGCTGGGCGTTAGGAAATCGGTTTCCAGTTCCTGCTCCGTGATGTCTAACGCCTCGCAAATATCCTCGCGCGTGTAAAGAGATTTCTTCAACTGCTGCTCAATGAGTTGGACATAGGCGGCATTGTCCAACTGGCAGGCCTCTTCGAGATCGATGAAGCGAGTGTAGTCCTGCCAATTGGGCAGGTTTTGTGACTTGGCCAGCCAGCGAGTAGCCAGGCGACACTCCACAACGCGTTCGTTGTAGTCCGAGGAGGCTGCCTTGCGCTTCTGCACCAGACTGTTGGCCACAACAAAGCAGGAGCCCTTGGGCAGCGTGACCGGCGTTCCCTTCAGTTTCGGATGGAACTCGATATGCTGGGCGCATCCCTCTTTCGCCAGATAGGCAATCGCCTGATCCATGCCACCGCTGTGGGTGCCAATATACTGCTCACAACTAGCCGAAATCGATGCCAATTGCTTGCGATCCAGTTGCATGCCCTGCACCTGAGCCGTGGCCAGCACAGCGGCACTCACAAGCGCACTGGAGCTGGACAAGCCAGCTGCCAGGGGCACATTGCCACTCAGTGCGACACGCATGCCAACCGGACGCCACTTGGCGCCAAGCTCCTCCTGCACGCCCTTAATGCCACACAAAAAGTAGCTATACCAAGCTGGTCCACCCGTCTTTGGCAATTTGATGCTATGAGCGAGAGAGAGAGAGAAATATAGGAAGAGTTTTTGTTTGTAATCAGAATTTGATTTAACCTACTCAAGGTCATTGAGATCGCAATCAAAGCTCTGAAACTTATTCTCATCCAGATGCTGCAGCTCCAACTGTGTCTGCTGCACATTTGTGCCCACAGCCAAAATGATGCTCTGCTCCACGGCCATTGGCAGCACCGAGTAGCCGCAGTAGTCCACATGCTCTCCAATTATGTTAACACTGCACGAGGATAAGATATAAATATGTTGATGTATTAATTATTCTGATCAGCTGCTTACCGTCCTGGAACGCGCACATAGAAATCGGGTGCGATTCCAAGTTGCTGCGTGTAGAAGGCGCCCAATTTGAGCAGGCGATCATAGATCTTAGCCTGTGGCTGCAACTTTTGCACCGCTACATGCTCATCGCCGAGTGTTGCAGCTGTAACTGTACCCTTTCCACTAGCTGCCATTTTTTCTTACTGAACCTGTAATTTTGAATTGGAAAAAATAAATGTTGTGAAGTTATGCAGCTGTTAACGTGTCGCAAATAAGCCCTAAAAATAATAACACAGGCATTAAAAACCGAATACGTAAACAATAATAGCCATATACCTACAAACTTATGTATACACACACGCACACATACACATATGGAAAAGGTGTGCAAATAATTGTTATCAGCGCGGCTCTCACCTTATCACAATGTCATTGGAGCTATTAAAACAGGCAAGGATTAACTAACATTGCAAATATCTGTTTCGGAAGTGCTACACTGTTGCAGTTTTTTTTGTTAAATTGACGCAAATTGCATTTCATTTAATTAAAAGAATGCAAAGTGCGAACGAACTTTTCGACTTGCGTATTGCGCCGGCAACGCTGAGAGAGCAACGGCGGCAGAGAGAAAAAGCCAGTATTAACAGCTGACGTAGAACGTTGCCAGACATTAGATAAATATATTGCAATGGCGGTTTATTCAAGTGTGTGTTTCTTAAAAAAAAAAACACTTGTCAGTGAACCATAAACTTTATGGCGTACATACCAAACAGTTATTGTCACCTTTTAATTTCTCTAAATGCTTATTTTTTTTATCAATAAGTGCCGATTAGAACTCTTTGCGATGCGAACGCTTCGACTTCCAACGGTTAACTGAGCGCACAAGCCCGTTCAGTTTCCGTTTTTTGTTTAGTCAGATATCATCAAATAATGAATTGCGACTTGAGTAGCTTCTACAGTTTTGTTTACATTAGTATTTTGTTATCAGCCTCAGTTCGATGTAGGTCATGCCCAAACCGGCGTCACTGGGTTCATGCTGCAATTCGTGACTTTCTTTGCTGACAATATATAAATGGACTTTTAGGTAACAGGTTTTTAATTATGCAGCATTAAAAATTCTTCAGTTTGTATAATATTAGACCTGCTTTTTAGCTTATAAGATCAATTTTGTTAAATAAAAAAGCCCATTTGGTAAAAAAGCTGGCTTTAAAATTAGTTTGTTTTATTTTAAAGTTCGGCAAGTATAAAAAATGAAACAACAAGACTGATCTCTTAAATAAATGTCTGCCAAAAAAAGGTAGATCACTTGTTTATTTTTTAACGAAATTATGGCAATGGCAGTTTCGATTAATTTTATTTTAAATATCTGCATTGTGATCGTTATTAAACATTCGATAGGTTTACAGCTGCTATGTTAAAACTGTTAGCAGCTGTTAAATTCAATTTTGAGCGTCAATCGTACTTACTATTTCTCACAGTTCATACATGGTGTAAGATCATTTTACAAAAAAAACGCTTTCTTTTTATTCCCAAAAAACTATGAATTTTTAAAGATTACCGTTAAGTTGTAATTTTACAAACTTAAAATTCATTATCGGCAATTATGTCAGAAATCAAATCGTGCTCTATGTTAATAACATTAATACAAATGTTAAAGTTTTGGGGTGCCCAGCCACAACGAAAGCACAACGAAAAAAAGAAAAAACAATTTACAAATTTTACTAATAAAATATATATCTGCAACTTTTGCGCAGACAATCGAACGCTATGTCGAGCTTACAACGTACAATACTTAAATCCAAGCTGCCGCCCACCATTCCGAGCAGTCGTATTGGCAGAGCGTAAGTTTTTCGCCATTTAATACAAGGTGGGAGGAAAGTAAAGGACACAGTGTGTAATTGATACATATATTGCAGAGATTCGTTTAAGAAGTCGCGAATAAGGGACTACAAGCCATGCATGTGGAACGAGTTCTTTGCGGAGAAAGAAGATGTCGCCGTTGATGAGCAGCGTACATTTCGCGTCTATCGCACAAAAAAACCAGAGAAACCGGGACCCGTTTTGTTGTTATTGCACGGTGGCGGCTATTCGGCGCTTACCTGGGCGCACTTTTGTGTATGTACATACTATATAAGTGTACGTGTAGTGTACGTGTGTGCGATTTTAATTGGTTTCCTTTATTTTTGCGTCGTCTCGACAGTCGGAAGTGACGAGCATGATACACTGCCAGTGCTTGTGTATTGACCTGCGTGGACACGGCGACAGCAAAGTGGATGACGAGGACGACTTGTCGGAAGACACTCTGTCAAAGTAAGTGCAAGCCTGTTGCATCTACATGTCTTGTGTTTAACCTCGACAGTTTTCTGCACACAGGGACATTGGCGATTTGTTAGTGAAACTCTATCCGGAGGAGGTGCCGCAAATCTATGTGGTTGGTCACTCAATGGGCGGTGCTATTGCTGTGCACTTTGCACACATGGCACTTGCGCCGAGTCTAATTGGCATCACCGTCATCGATGTCGTCGAGGGCACTGCCATGGAAGCTTTGGCCAGCATGCAAAGCTTTTTGCGCTCGCGTCCCAAGTACTTTCAGAGCATACCGAATGCCATCGAGTGGTGCATACGGAGCGGACAGGTGCGCAATGTGGACAGTGCCAAAGTCTCAATGCCTGGCCAGATAATAAAGTGAGTGACGTCACTTTTGCACATGCGAAAAATTTGCATATCATTGAATTTTCACACTAGCTGTACAACGAATCAACTTGCAACGAACGATCTGCCGCTGCCCGAGGAGGTGCTGGAGGAGGCACATCACACTAGCATGTTTCCCAATGCGTTTAGTATTTCCGAAGACGAAGAGGTGGGCAACGGAGGCGAGGATGGTGCGGAGGACACTGAGTTTAAGAAGCCCATAACGACCAAGGAGGCTATAGAAGCGGCCAAAAAGTATGCTATATGATTTGTTATGTTTAGACAACCTTAACGATGTGCATCATTGCAGCTACACATGGCGAATTGATTTGGCCAAGTCGGAAAAGTATTGGGTCGGCTGGTTTTCGGGTCTCAGCGAGAAGTTCCTTAACTTGCGATTGCCCAAGCAATTGCTTTTGGCCAGCATCGATGGACTGGATCGCACACTGACCGTTGGCCAAATGCAGGGCCGCTTTCAGATGCAAGTGTTGGCCCGTTGTGGTCATGCCGTACACGAGGACCGTCCCCACGAGGTTGCTGAGGTGATCAGTGGCTATTTGATACGCAATCGTTTTGCCGAGGCCGCTGGCGAGTTCCGCTGCCACATGCCCTCCTGTTAAGCGATATACCATGTACAGTTGAAGCACAAACAAGATATATCTATTTTTAAATGGAGCATTACAGATGCATATTCATACACATAGTATATATATATATACACACACAAATATATATCTATACACAAAAGAAAAGAATAGGTCATAGAACCAGAAGATATATACTTTAGCCGTATTATCGATATACATATATAAATATAACCAATAATTTATTCGATTACTTAAAACAAATCCATATGTATTTTCAACTTATGTAGTTTTCGCTCGTTTTGCCAAATTCTATGTCGAACCAGAAAGAGTACAGTTAATACTCGTAATTGCTATGCGTTGTGCTTTTTAAATTGTTGGAATGCTGTGCGCGTTTTGTATGTATTATATATGTGCCAGATACAAAATTATATGAATATATTCTATATATTATTATTATAATATCAAAACGAATAAGTTAAATAAAGTGCTAAAAATTATGAAACAATTCACAATGTTCTTTTTTTTGTGGCGCATAAAAGTATGCTATTACTTTAAAAAAAAAATAATCTTCAAAGATTTGATTGCATGCTCCAACTGATTTTTCAATTTAATCGATTTAACAATACTTCTAAGCTGTTTAACATTTAACACATTGTGTTATCAACTTCATTTTAGTCCACGAAGCGATACCCACCATCGGCTTTCATTTTCATCTTGGTCTCTAGTGCACGTATGCGATGCAAACGTTCCGAAATTTGATCATGGATCTCCGAACGATATTTCTTACCCTGTCCAAGTGCCTCCATTTCGGCGAGCCAATCAGCACGTTCATGTATTTGATTCAGCACTATCAAAAGAGATTATTTAATAACGCACACACACATCAAAACCACAAGACTTACGTTCATTGATGAGGTCATCCTCGGTGACCAAACGATCTTCACGTGATTTGCGTAGTGGCTTTATGGCCGGATCTGATAACTCAACGCCCGCCATAGTGAACTGCAAACTGGCCTTGGCCTTATCACTCTGCATGCGATTATCAACCTTGGGGCGATAAAAGCTCTTCACATAGGCGCCGCTACCCTCAATCTGGCGCAGATTCTTGCGCTTCGCATTGCGTGCTCGCTCCAGAATGGCCAACGTTTCCTTATCCAGATCGTTGCTAGTGTTGGGGCGTACTGGTTTGGGTAACGGCAACGGCTCCCCATTGCGCAGACTGGTATCGATTTGCTTGCGCATAATCATTGACATCTTCGACTCTTTCATGAGCACTGCAACCGAAAAGGATTAGGATCAGGAGTACTCTAAAGTCTTTCTGTACTTACGCTTAAGCAAATCAGCCGTCTCCTTGCTGTACTCCACTTTGGGTGCATGAAAGGCCCCGCTGCCGCCTGGCGCAATCCGCTCACTGGGCCACATAAGTACTGGCTCATCACTGCCACTACCACCTGGTTGATCTGATTGTTCTTGGGGCTGCTGTTGATGCTTCAACAGGCTCGCATTGAGCCCGTCCAGCTGTACATTATTGTAGCGATGTTTGTTCATTGTTTCAATTTCTTGCCAAGTGTTAACTTTTCTATTCTATGTATGACAACTGAGCCGACTTATACGTTTAAAAATAATAACAGGAGACGGGGGCATGGCAACCTGGGTTGTTAGGCAACCGAGAGAGAAAGACAGAAATGTACAATTGTTAATTCTCGAAATAATTTATTTAAAATAAATATATATATATATACATATATATATATATTTGTATGTGTGTATATGTGTTTTGGAAGTAGGTACACTCTTGAATGTTCACATTTGATAATTTGTTATTTGCCTGCCCTTCGATTTAACTTCGCTTCCTTCCTTGACTAACCATTTGATTTGATTTTGTTTCTATAATGCACAAATTTGTAATGCAAACAATTTTGTAATTAACTCGACTTTATGCACATTGTGTTAATAGTAGTTGAACTTTAAGATATTAAACCTTGTTTTTATAGTATTTGTTTGTTGTGAATTTTGAACTTTCCTATGGCTATTAAATTTCTTTACACTATATATAATATACATACATTTTTATGCCCTATTGCGGCTGCACATTTGTTTATCGTGTGTGTGTGTGTGTGTGTAGTTGTGTGTTGTAACAGAAACAATTTCGTTTTGTTTGTCAAGCCGCAAGCTATAATTATACAATTTTTTGCATTATGCATTTCGTTCAATTTATTATGCACACACATTTAAATTAAGCTAACAATTTGTTTATATAAATTTTAGTTTTTTTTTTATGTGAACTGCAACGGTCCACTCTCATTTAAGTATTAGCTTAAAAACAATCGCGTTCAAAATTTGTTGTACATATAAATTGTATATATGTGTTAAATATAGATGTGTATATAGCAATTCTCAAAACGATTAAAAAATAACATAATAACATAATTAATTTGCCATCATTATCATATACAGCACATTATTACAAACAATTGACTAAAGCCTAAAAGCGAAACAAAAAATATATATATAGAATTGTGTATATATAGCTATGTGATTTTTCCATTTTTTGGCTTATATCCTCCTTACTAATTATACAAAATACAATTTCCAACTCAAACATAAGACAATTCATTAATTTCATTAAGATTTAACAGTTTACAAGTTTTGTTTGTTTAGTTTTCAGCAATTATGTTCCTTTAAATTTAAAATAAATTATGTGTATATATTTGATATATATAGTATATTATATATATATATATAGTTCATTATGTGACTTTCAGCAAGCAACGCTTTTTTGATTCGCATTTGTCGTGTAGTATGTCGTGTGCTTCAAACATATATATATTTTTTTTTTTTAGTTTTTTTTCCAGCTTTTCTAGTTCTTATAGTTGCGAATATAGTAATCTTAGTCAGTCTCATGGTCACGATGCAGAGTTCATAATATAATTTATTAAACATATATGCGAGTTGCATATTTCGTCGTCGACATCTGTATTATAGAAGTGGGGCCAGCATCAGCGTTAGAATAGCGTAAAATGTTGATCAAATTTGGCCAAATTTTCCTACAGAGAGAAAGTTATTGTTTGTTGGTTGGTTGGTTGTTGCTTGATTGGTTTTGTTGTTGCTTGTTTCTTTTGTTATTGTTGTTGTCTTATTTTCTTGAAGCATTGAAGTTTTACTACGATTAGTTGGAAGTAGGTTTTCACATTTCTCAACTTATACATTAATAACATTGGCAGCCAACGAGACGCCTTTGGATTATCTACTGAAGCTGCGCCTTGTGGGCTGTTTTTGTTTTTTAAGGATTGGGAGTTTTCAGCTAGGCCCTGCAAGTTTCGAACGGCCAGCCGTTAAACTATGGTTGCAGCAGCTCCAGACAGACTACCAGGAGACGCTTCCTTTAACATACACTAATACACACAGGCACAGACACAGGCACACGCACACTTACACGCACAATTACAATAAACTTAACATTTAAACAAACATTTTTCGAGTCTTACATAACTAAAAACGATTACAAAAACACGATTCATAATATCTATGTTCGATACACACACAAACACACACACACACACAAGGACAAGCATACATAACATTTAAACATTGAATATTAAAAAAAAGCTAATCAAATAAAGTTTAAAACAACGAGCAACAGTTTAGTTCATTGCCTGCTCAGTCATTTGGCGGCACAGCGTTTCCAGCTGCTCCAAATTTTTAAAGTCATTCATTTTATAATCATGAGGCGGCATATTGAAGCTGTCCTTAAGCGTGGCGGCCATGCTCAGATTGATCAGCTGCGGCTGAGACAGGCAGTTCTCCATATTGTTGTTGTTATTATTGTTATTGTTGTTGTTAGGCTGTTGGCATAAACTATTGCTACAGGCGACGACGATATCATCACCACCATCACCAGGACACAAACAGCTACTGTTGCCCACTGCAGCGGCGGCGGCAGCAGCAGCTAACAATTGCAGCTGCTGATGGTTAATCAAATTATTGTTCAATATGTTGTTGTTATTATTATTGTTGTTAATTAATATTTGCGGCGGCGGCGGTGGCGGCAGCGGTTGAGCTGATTCATTTGGATTTGTATTACTAACCATAACCACAGCGGCCATCGTCTTCTTTGCATTATTATGATGCTCTCCACTTGATAATGATGATGAGGATCCATTCAGTACACTCAGGCCGTTCAGGCTGGGCTTGCGCTGCTGCTGCAGGTTGTCATTGCTACTGTTGGTTAGCACAGCCTGGCCGGGCTTAAAGATGAGCTGCTGGGGCTGCTGCGGGCCACCGGCAACCACAATTAGATTATTTAGCGAGCGTCGATGATGTGGCGGCGGCGTTTGTTGCGGCAGCGCTGGAAAGTGTTGTGCATGCTGATGCAACATTTGTTGCATTTGTTGTTGTGCATGCTGTGCATGATGCTTTAGCGGCTGCTGCTGCTGCTGCTGCTGGGGATTGTTCATGAAGTTCGGATAGGAAGAGCTCTTGTACTGTTGCGTCTGGTATCCGCCATTGTAGTCAAACTGCTGCGGAGGTGGCTGTTGCTGCTGTTGCTGCTGCTGTTGCTGCTGCTGCTGTTGCTGATGATGCTGTAGTGGATGCTGGAGGCAGCTTAGCGAAAAGTTTAGCATATCATTTGAGTTTTTGCGATGATTGATGCGATCGTTGCTGCCGTTTTTCGGATCACATTTGCGGGTCTTGCCGTTCCACCTAAACGCAGATCGCGACAACAAAAGAGAAAGTTGTGTTCAAATGTAAATTGAGTTGCTAATCGTTGTTTACCTGGGCTTATTCATGTTGCTTGTGGCGACACCCGTTGTCTTCACATGATGCAGTTTCGGCACCATGGACATCTTAAGCTTGGACAACTTGAATTTGAGCTCCTTGAGTTGATTGGCATGATTGACGAATGCCTCGTTGTGTATGGAACGGTCTAGCACCCACATAAAGACGCCCAATGTTTCCTCGTCCTGGGCACAATAGGGATCCTGCTGCAGCGCATTGCTAACCAGGTCAATAACCTTCAGGAAACGCAGTCCAATGTTCTCCTCGCCCGATATCGACTCCAGGGGCTTCATCGGTGTCAGCACAATGTTGGTGAGCTCTTCAATCGCCACACTGATCTTCATCTGTCCCGTATGCAACTCCTGTTCCACTTTGCTCAGTATGTGGGCACGTTCCTTAAGCTTTTCAATGCACATGGCCAGCTTGTGAGAGGCACCTTTGGTGACGCCAACGCTCTGCAGAAACTCTTCGCTTATTTGCAACATCTCCTCATACGTCATGTTCTTAAAAAGCTCAATGTACTTGTGCAAGCGCAGCGACTTGAGCCACAGCCCAATCCCCGACATGCCCACATTGCGTGTTTGGAACTTAATGTAGCTGGGCTTGAAGTCGTCCAGCCGGGTGTCCGAAGTGCTATTCGCTAGCGTGCTGTTGTTGTTGCGATGATGCTCAATGGACAGCGAGAAGCTGCGCGGCTTGTTGGCAAACTGCGCCAGATTCTCCGTGGAATTGGAGCAGTTGTCGTTGACGGTGATCACAGACGAGTTTGATGAGTTCGACGAGCAGCTGGAGATCGTTTGTGTGGTCAGGCTGTTGGAGCGACGCGTCTTGAGCGCTGCAATTTTGCTGTCCAGGCTCCAGCGATTCACATCGCCAAATTGATCGCCCATATAGCCCATCAGTATGGAGGCATAAGCCAGTTGTGGCGGCGGCAATAGTTGAGGCACATTTGTAGCAGCAAGTGTAGTGGGAGCCTGCAAGGATTAGCTAAGTAACATGCCACAAATACATCAATCAATATGCTTACCTGTTGCTGGCTGCTGCTGGCAATTCCGCTCGTCTCGCCATCAACATGCGGGGGTTCGAAGTCAAGGATCTCGGTGCCGTTCTTGCTGAACGAGGTGTCGTGATCATCGTTGCCGCCAATGCCCAACATGGAGCCGACTGCGGCGCCAGCAACGACGCCGTTGACCAGCGAGGAGTTGCTGCCCAGGGACAGGCCTAAGCTATTCTGACTAGATGCTAATTCGTTCAATGTAATACCATTCAAATTATCACAGAGTGGATTGATCGAGCCGCAGGAGCCACTAACACTGCCCCGCCATTCGCCCGGCTGTCTGGGCAACTGTTTGCTGTGGTAACGGCTGGGCGGCGCAATCGTTTGCCAATCGACGTTGCGCGTCAGATTGCCCAGCGACGAGGATGAGGACGATGAGCTGTCCGAAATGGTGCCAGTTCCAGTGCCCAATTGCTCCGGGTGCATTAAGTAGCCGCTACTGCTGCTGCTGCTGCTACGCCTATTGGCCTGTATGTAATCCTCCAGATGACGCAGCCACACATTTAGCGAGCGTCGATCGTCGCTGCCAATGGCTGGATGTATGAACATATAGGAGAAGATCTGCTGCACCAGCTCAGTGGGCACCAGCTGTTGCACAGTATCCTTAACGGCGAGTGGCATAAGCGTCATATAGCTCTGTTTGGCCTCCTCGTTGCCCGGCTTCAGCAGCGGCAGCATATTGAGCACCTCGTTCAATATGTCCTCCTTGCGTGGATGCTGGCTTGTGGTGCTGGTTAACTGAAAGTCACTGCCATAACAGGCCATTGCATCCTTGTCTGCTGCTGATGTTGAGCAAGAGATGCCATCCAGCAGCAGTTCGTTGCTGGGCTGACACGCCTTGTATGCACTGAGTAGGTTTTGCAAGTATGCCGGATTGTTGGCATTGATGTCAATGACGACGCTGCTCAGATTCGTTTGGCACGTGCCCAGATTCTGTGTCAGAATATTGTCAATGGAATACTGTAGAAACTTGAGGCTCGGATAGCGCAGACGCTTGAGCAGCGCGTACATGACCACAGTGCGCTCGCAATCGTTCCATTTCTCGAAGAGATTCGTCACTGTCGTCACCTGTTCGCAGAACAAAGCATTCGTGGAAGACGTCGCGGACTGTTGCACATCGCCATTGTCGCCATTGTTGCAGTCAGTTTGATTGTTGTTAGGATTGGGATTGGTATTGGTATTGGGATTGGGATTGGTATTGGGATTGGGATTGGGATTGGGATTGGTATTGGTATTGGTATTGGTATTGGTATTGGTATTGGTATTGGTATTGGTGTTGGGATTGGTATTGGTATTGGTATTGGTATTGGTATTGGTATTGGTAATGGTATTGGTATTGGTATTGGGATTTGTTGTTGCGGCCGCTGTGTTGTTGGCGGCACTTGTCGTTGTTGTTGTTGTGGATTGTTGTTCCTGCAGCTGTTGTGGTTGTGTGTTCGTCGTAGTTGTTCCTGTTTGCATATCGTTTAATGCATTTTGGTTGCTGCTGCTGCTGCTGCCCGTGGGCAGCGCGTTGTCTGTTCCTGTTGTGTACTTCATATCGTTGTTGTTGTTACTGTTGTTGTTGCTCTTTATTAATTGCTTAATAAATAGCGGAAGTAATTGTATTTATTGTTACAATTGTCTGAGCTCTAACGTGTGTTTTATTTTTATTTAGGTTTTGTTAGAGTTGCCAGGGCTGCAAAGAAAAAAGGTAAACGTACATCAGTAGGGATAATTGTGTTTCGATTCACTTCCGTTCCTATAGAAAGTATCAGCTGAACGTATTTTCTAACTGTTTTTGCAGTGTATTCGAGCCGCGTGATCAGATAGAATTACGTCACAAAAGGGAAAGAATTTTACCCAGCTATTACTGCTGCTGTTGTTGTTGCGATAATAAGGTGTCAAGCAATGGCGACAACAACAACATTCAAAGTTAATCAAATCAATTTTTTGCTAATTTATTAAATTTACAAATGCTGCGACAATAACAACAACAAAAAATTGTATGTGAAAAAAACAAACAAATTAGCATTAATTGTAGACCGTTTCGCTGTTCGGTGGCACTCTTATCAGAAAAATAAATAAATAAATAACGAGTTTGGTACATAACACCATTGCCTGGAGCTTTGCGGTAGCGATAAATCAATAATAATACTACCCATTTTCAAATCATTATTTACTTATTAGGTTTAAGCTCGTCTAGCCAAAAGGGGTGCATGGAGGCGGAGGCGTGCAGGAGGGAGGGAATGATTCTTAATAAGTGTGGTTAGGTTTTGTTTGCGATTTGCGCTTTTCATTTAATTTCGTTACACTTTTTTTCTTTCTTTCTTTTTTTTTTTTTTTTGCGCTGTGCTCATTTCGAACGGGTATCATGAAGCTTGTTTCAGTAGTAGTTGATTTTGTTGTTGTTCAGCTGGCGACTTTCTTCGATTTTTGTTGTTGCTGTCTACTGTTACAGTATTAAAGCTTTCGTAGCAGTGCAGCTGTGTCAATGTGCATACAAAGGTACATAAATATGGCCATGTGTGTACATGAGCGAGCATTAAAACATAACGGACCCAATTACAGTCTTGAGAGAGATATAATTTACGGTTTATTTTTTTTTTAGGGGATTTCACATTCTTATTTAATTGTTGTGCACAATAAAAAGTTAATGATATTTAATACGGCAAAGCTACAAACACATACAAATAAAATGAAGCTTTGCAAATGGCGCTCTTCGATGTAACGGTAACTAGGCATGTTCAACTAGGCAACTATTACAATTTGAGGTTATGTGTCAATAACGCAATTGCTGTTCATTTTTTCACAGACAGGCAACTACGCTGCTTATAACCGGCACAAAATTACACACTAATAATAGCTGTCAAATCGTCAAAGTTCAATAAACGACACATACACACACACACACACAGGCAACTAAAACAACAACAAGAACAGCCGTTGTGTTCGGTACTCACAAATGTGGCTGCTAACTCAGCAACAGCAGTAGCAGTAGCGATCGTATTCTTTTGGCATTTTCTTTTTTCGCGTTTTTTGATGTTTATTTTTTTGTTGTATTTTGCATGCACAATATAAATTTGATTATCTGCACTCGAATAAACACAAACAGAAATGAGAATTAAACAGGCAGGCACAACTAACTGCTGCAGTGGACACGCTATATGGGGGAGCAGTGCTGAGGAACTGAAAAGCAGAGCACCAGCGTCAGCAAGCAGTCGCGTTCGAGAGAATGACGATGATTGCCGCTGCTGGCGTCAGCTAATGTATGTAGCTGGCGTTTTTTTTTTTTTCAAAAATGGTGGAGCCTGCGAAATGTATAGAGCAAAGCAACGAGAAAGCGCGCGCCTTTTTCTGACAGATTCAAAGGAGCACTGGGGGAGAACTAATAAACGCTGACGTATGTAATGCACATATACAAATGCTTCTCTTTCAGTGTGTTTGTGTGGTGGAATGCAAGCGACAATATGTCGCGCGCTACAAAACGACCTACCGACCCCAAAGCAAAGCGCGCTCACACACACAGTCACACATACGGAAGCAGGCAGAATGCACAAGCAAAAATTGCGGCAAATTACATGAGATTACAAAGCAGGCAGGCATTTCCCTCTCATCTTCTTCTCAGTTGCCTTTGTCACTGCTGTTGCTGTTGTTGTTGTTGTTGTTCTTGTGCCTGCTTTCGCCGCCAGAGCGAAGTGCAATTGTTTTCGTGTCGCTTCTTTTCAGTTGCACTCACTTTCGGTTCCGTTTTGAGCTAATGCTTCTGCCGTCCCCCCACTACAAACACGCTTGCTGTTTTGTTTTGTTGCTGCTGCGACGACCAGCTGCCCCCAAATCACGCCCCACCCACCCAGTAGTCGCAGTCACAGACAAAACGTTAACAACAACAACACAATACTCATAGACTATACAGTGCGCTTGTGCCAAAATCGTTCTATTTTTCAATTACCTTTTGCTTTCTATTCGCTTGCTCGCGCTGCAAACCTTGAAATTATTTTCACACAGTTTTGATCGCTCCGAAATACGAGCATATTTCGTTCATTTGATATGCATATGCTATCGGATCGCGCATCCATTAAATTTGTATAATTTTCACCTTGACTTGGCTTTGTTTTTCAAAGTCTCTCTGTTTTTCAAAGTCTTGCAAAATCATACTACATCGCCTTTTTTAGCTGACTCTGGCATCACCACGACATATTTGCGCGTGCACGCAACACATTTTGGTAGGAAACGAAATAAAACTGCACACAACCGTATCCGTCCGCAAATATTTGCATTTTAATATTTTTGCAAATATATACTATATATTTTTTGTAGTTAATTAATTATTAATTCACGCAAACGCGACGACGTTCTCGGTCGAAGAAAGTGCTGCTGGAGATGGAGATGACAAATAACAAGGGTCAGAGATGGACAACTAGAGTTAAGCCTGTTTAACAAGAGTCAGTCACATGAACTGAAAAGAACTAGTGACCCTCAAACTGTACCGCTACCGAACATCACATTATTCTAGGCAAGATGTTCTGACATCTTGACAGACTTACTGTTTTTTAAGTAAATCTGTGATAAGCTATTATTAATTAAGCATTATTTGAAAAAATCATGAAATACTCAAAATGGAAAACAAATACTTTTCGATATATACATATATATCGATACTCAGCTCATCGATACTTTTTGCATTGTGGTTGCCAGTCTGTTGTACAATAAACTAGCTGGGGACTGAGGAAAATGAAAAATTATTGTTATTGGAAAATTGAGTGCAACTGAAAGGTGCATTTACAATGCACATTAAACCTAAGAGCTTTCGAGACAGTGCGAATTGTTAATATGCCGCGCTAACATCAATACACCCCATCGAAAAGACACTACAAACAAAATCAACATCAAACTGTAGCTGGAGCTACGCAGAAGAAAGAACCAACACAAAACTCCATAACATATTTGTATACAAAATGTTTGCACAAACGGAATCCCATAAAACCAACTTTTTGGAACATACGAAAGCGGCCCGAGAGGAGCGTGCCCTTGAGAAGCGACGTGAGGAGGCTGCCATACTGCTGCAAGCGACGCTCAAAGGATATGCAGCCCGCTCCAAGTACCAGAAACGAATCATGTGAGAAAATTAGAAACTGTATATTACCTCCAACAATATATTAATGTCCCAACGTTATAGCAAAGACTTCGATGCGCTGTTTGTGGCGGAGCAGGACGAGAAGGAAGCGGAGCTACTGCCCGCTGTCCACGCTTATCCTGTGATGCGTCGCTACCTTACCCAAATCAAATTGGACAAAAAGGATAGCCGCATGCGAGATCGCCTGGAGCACATCTGTCGCTATATAAACCGTGCCATGGAAGTAGACAATCCCAAGCTATCCTATGCGGCGCTCTGTCTTCACAAGGATCGCAGCTTGCCGTGGATTGGTCATATCAAACAACTGCTAACTAACTGCCTGCTCCTGCTGCCGGATCTCAAGCCAGAGAATCATGCTGATAGCATATCATTAGCGCTCTTTCTGCACACGCTCATTGTGTTTACTGCTCCCAAATCCTGGGCCATATTGCGTAATCCACAGTTCGAGCGACTGCAGCCGGCCATGCAGAAAATCTGCTGCAATATCCAGGGACATTTGGTGCAGAACGGCTTCTACAAGACCATGCGTGTATGTACTTGAGATATAATAAAATAATTATAATACTTAAATTCCCTATTTACTTATCCTTAGCTTATCCTGCTGAAAGGAACCGCACGCGAGGAATTGTCTGTCAAACCCGTAACCCTTGTTGCCATAATTACGCTGTGCTTGCGTCCCTTAATCGATGGCGATTACAGTCGCAACCTGCTCTCACAATTCCTCAGCGAGATACTCTCAGTGCCGGCGCTCATCTATCATCTGCATCAGAGTGTGCCGCAGTGCATCGAACAGTTCAGCTCGATGTGGCTGCTAAAGCGGGCTCTGACCATATCGGAGGACTATCAGTGGTTTGAGGAGTTTGCGGCCAGCATGTCGGGCACCAAAACCCTGGCATATCTGGGCAACATTGTGAACATTTTTAACATTGACAATTTGGCCGAGGCAAAGCTCTTGGCCTTTCCGCTGCTAATCGTGAGTATATATAGCGAAATTGCAAGGATCTGCTTAACATATTTCTTATTTGCCGTAGGAAACGACCACATCCTTGTTGGAGCTCATACCCAACACGGTGACCAACAAAGGTGTCTTCACCCAATGGCACGAGCTGCTTGGCTGGCACACTCCTTGCGCGGAGCCGGCACAGAACCAACATGTGGCACTGATCAAGAAACAATTCCATATGCTGTGGGATCATCGCTGTATTAAGCTGCTGCTTGGCGATTTGCTTAAGGAGATTAACGAAAACTACGAACGCATTGAGTTCCAGCCGCCGCAGCAGCCTTCCACAAGCAACTTGCTGCGTCGCGCCTTGGAACGCAGCTCCACGCGTGGCAGCGCTGCAAGTAAACAGCCAAAGTTGCAGTGGCGCAAGTTGGAGAACAGCGATGTGGTGAAAGTGTCGCGCATTTGTGGCATGTATTACGCGGCTCTGAACACATTGTCGCAAATGAAACTGGACATTCTGACGGGCATTTGCTATAATGATAATGTGCTGTATGATATCTGGCTGCTGATGACCTCACTGGGACCCAACTGCGGCATGAAGGAGTATCTGGAGCTGCTCAGATGCGAGAATATGGCGCAGAAGCCACAAACAGCCATGCTTGTGCTCTTCTGTGACTGCATGACGCACTATGTGACGTAAGTTTCAATAAGGATCCAATTAAATTTATATCAAATTTTGATTTGCAGCATTCTGGACGAGTACGAAATGTATACGGAGCAGAATCCCTTTCGCCTCAACGACTATGTCATGCTAACATATTTTCTAAACAATATGCTTTTCAAGCTAATCAACGACAACATCTTTGGTATGTGTGCAACAGTTGCCCCTAAACTTATTTAATTAATTAACTAATCATATTGACAGGTGCTAAGAACATTGTGCATAATGCGGTGTTTATTTCATTACACACGCTGCTTTTATGTTTATATCGTCGTGACTGTCGGCGTCCGTTTACGCCGCCTAATCATTGGCTCATACCGGAGGTGAAGCCTTCGAGCTTTATTAACGATCTGGAGAAGGCCAAGCGGAATGCCATGCTCCTGCTGGCCAAGATGCCGCACATAATACCGCATGACGATCGCGTCAAGCTCTTTCGCAAGTTCGTGCAGAACGAAAAGGCTGTGATGGGTCTGACGGAGAGTGCGTGTGCCTCGCCACGTTCAGCGCTGATAGTCATACATCGGGAGCGCATTGTCGAGGATGGCTATCGCCAGTTGGCGGCACAGCCCACACATGCCCTGAAAGGTGTGATCCGAGTGCGTTTCATCAATCAGCAGGGATTGCACGAGGCGGGCATTGACCAGGATGGCGTGTTTAAGGAGTTCCTGGAGGAGACCATCAAGAAGGTGTTTGATCCCTCGCTGAATCTATTCAAAACTACCTCGGATCAGCGGCTGTATCCGTCACCCATTTCATACGTACAGGACAATCATTTGCAGCTGTTTGAGTTTGTTGGCCGCATGCTCGGCAAGGCGGTTTACGAGGGTATTGTGGTGGATGTGCCATTTGCCTCGTTCTTTCTGTCCCAGCTGCTGGGCCAGACACAGCAGGCACTGTACTCCTGCATGGATGAGCTGCCATCGCTGGACAACGAACTCTATCGCAGTCTGACCTTTATCAAGCACTACAAACAGGATGTCGCCGACTTGAACTTAACTTTCTCCGTCGATCAGGACGTTATGGGCAAGATTGTGACGCACGAACTGCATCCGGGCGGCAAGGCGCGTGTGGTGAACGATCACAACAAGCTGGTCTACATCCATTACATGGCCTATTTCCATATGAACACCCAGATACGCGAGCAGACGCAGGCGTTCAATCGTGGCTTCCGCAGCATTGTCAATCCCGAGTGGCTATCGCTGTTCTCGCCGCCCGAACTTCAGCGTCTCATATCGGGCGATACGGCGCCATTGGATTTGAAGGATTTGCGCAAGCATACACAGTATTATGGCGGTTTCCATGACTCGCATCGTGTGGTCGGCTGGCTGTGGGATATACTGGCCAAGGACTTCACCGAGGAGGAGCGCAAACTGTTTCTGAAGGTTAGGTTAAATAAATTGAATAATAGTTTTGATGTTTCTAATCTTTGTATATTGCAGTTTGTTACTAGTTGCTCGAAGCCGCCACTTTTGGGCTTTGCACATCTGGAGCCACCTTTTTCCATACGCTGCGTGGAGGTGGGCGACGATGAGGACACGGGCGATACCATTGGCAGCGTCATACGCGGTTTCTTCACCATACGCAAAAAGGATCCACTCAATCGCTTGCCCACCTCCTCGACGTGCTTTAATCTGCTTAAGCTACCCAACTATCAGAAGAAGTCAACGCTAAGGGATAAGCTGCGCTATGCCGTTAGTAGCAATACTGGCTTTGAGCTCTCCTAAAATAAGAGCAGCTGGAGCTGGAGCTACATATCACTAAGTATTGAGCTTTCGGTGTTGTTATGACTACATGTTCCCCCTCCTTATTTCGCTCGGTTTGCAAATCTTGCTGAAGTGTTGTTATATATATATATATATATATAGTATCATATAGTATATATATATATGTATATAGTATCATATAGTATATATATATATATATATATAGTATCAGATAGTATCATTAATAATATTCTAATCAAAACACATTAATTTTTATATTTTTTTTTATCAACATTTATTGTTGAATTTATTGTATTTTGTAAATTTCTTGCAATTGTATAATGTAATGTTTGTGTGTATTAAACAA
The DNA here is from genome assembly GCA_035044485.1 of Scaptomyza reducta. NCBI lineage: Eukaryota > Metazoa > Arthropoda > Insecta > Diptera > Drosophilidae > Scaptomyza > Scaptomyza reducta. The sequence goes on from JAWNNV010000331.1 coordinate 37,726, forward strand.
ATACAAAGAACAATTAATTCTTACAAATTTATATATATATATATATGTGTATGTATAATGTATAAACGTATAGCTGTGATAAACAAATTATAATAATTATTAATATACATAACAAAAACAATACGAAGCTGAACTAAAAACAAATTAAAAAAAGAATCACATAGTTAATATTATAATAAGATTTAAAACAACTATAATTGTACGTGATGAATATTTAATCCCATATATTGCATAAGTTAAATGTAAAAAAAGAAAAAAAAACCAAAAGCAACAGCAACAATAAATCTATATGTCTGATTCATGTGCAAAATGAAAATCTACAAGAAATTACTTCATGTAAATATAATCTTTAAAAGGTAGCCAAAGATAACAAATACACCGAAAATGAGAAGCCAAACGGCAGCAATTAGTGAATGGCTTGCTTCAAATTTCCCCGGGTTTTTCCGGGAGCAGGCAATGAATGAACGAAGCAGAAGTCGCGCGCGCTAATGACACAAATCCGTCTGGACATCGTCCCTCTCTCTCTCTTGTGCTAATTATGCCTGAGTCATAGTCAGCGTAGAGATAGGATAGGGGAAGTGCACTTAGGCTTTGCGGATAAGCGGAAATGTTGCGCAGAATTTATGCAAAGCTAGTCAAATTACCGGATATTCGATACAGCTAATGACTTTGGCCGGATTTTTGGTTAGATAACAAAGGGTTTAGGTTATTTCTTAACGATCAAATTCACATTATTCAAACTGCTTTTTGATTAGATAACAAAGGGTTTAGGTTATTCCTTAACGATCAAATTGCCATTATTCAAACTGCTTTTGACGTTTTTATGCTGGCTCGTTTCCTTAGGGATTTAATGCCCCAAAACTCGGTTGGTCCTTGTGGCTTGTTGTTGTCTCCATAACATACAATAATCATAACAATAATAATATCCGAAAATAGTACTTCATAGCAGACACACAAACAGTCGGCGGTCGGCAGTCGGCGTTGAGATATTTTGTTCTGGGTCATAAAATGCACAACTTGTGTTGTTGCCCATTGTTCTCAGGAGCAGCAGCAGCATCCTTGGTACCAAAGTGTGATCGGTTTTATGACTTGCCTGTGAGTTTTTGCCGACAGTGACGCCGTCGTTGTCATTTTTGTCATCTCGTAGCGGTGGCAACAACAAGTGGCAGTCAAGTGGCCGTGTCGGCTATTGCTTGGCGCCAGTTTGATGTGCCACAACAAATTGTTGCGCCCATTTAGATGCAAGTACCGTTTAACATTTGATTACGGGCAACTTATCGACAGTCGGACCTCTCTCTGTCTTCCTCCTTTCTGGGTTTGGTTCCAACTTGCCCAGCGCACGGTAGCGGTACAATTTGTGGATTTTTATAAACGGCAGCTTGTATGCTGATTCCAGATAAGATGGGACAAGATCCTCCTCAGCCAGATGGGCGTTGATCAGTTGAGAAAGTCTAAGTTGGATGAGGATATGAGAAAGTACTAAGTGGCATCCTAAATACACTTACAAAACAATGCTTAGAAAGGGATTTTAAATTATAAAAACAATTATTTAAACACTTAAAAGGTTTCGAAACTTCGGAACCTTATGAGAAACGAAAAAGGATTAGTTTTCTTTAAACACATTCATTTTAAAATACTCAATCAAATTTTAGTAACATCACTTATAGTATAGTAACTTATAGTAACATATTACTTATATAATAATATAAAATATATAAACTTTAAACCTATTCATGAAAATTCAAACAAATTCGATTCCAAGCACAACTTTCTATGAATTTTCCCAAATACTTTTAAGCTAATAGGCTTTTATTAATCGAAACATTTCCATTTGCATTTCCAAAAATATCCAAATCTTCAAAAGAGATGCTCCACAATGCAAACACTTAAAAGGTTTCGAAACTTCGGAAACTTATGAGAAACGAAAAAGGATTAGTTTTCTTTAAACACATTCATTTTAAAATACTCAATAACATTTTAGTAACATCACTTATAGTATAGTAACTTATAGTAACACCATTACTTATATAATAATATAATATATATAAACTTTTTAGTAACACCATTACTTATAGTATAGTAACTTATAGTAACACCATTACTTATATAATAATATAAAATATATAAACTTTAAACCTATTCATGAAAATTCAAACAAATTCGATTCTAAGCACAACTTTCTATGAATTTTAACATTTTTAACATCACTTATAGTATAGTAACTTATAGTAACACCATTACTTATATAATAATATAATATATATAAACTTTTTAGTAACATCATCACTTATAGTATAGTAACTTATAGTAACACCATTACTTATATAATATAATAATATATAAAATATATAAACTTTAAACCTATTCATGAAAATTCAAACAAATTCGATTCTAAGCACAACTTTCTACAAGATCCTCTTCAGCCAGATGGGCTGAGAAAGTCTAAGTTGGATGAGGATATGAGAAAGTACTAACTGCCATCCTAAATACACTTTCAAAACAATCCTTAGAAAGGGAATTTTGAATTGATAGACACTTAAAAGATTTCGAAACTTCTGAACCTTATGAGAAACGAAAAAGGATTAGTTTTCTTTAAACACATTCATTTTAAAATACTCAATAAAATTTTTGGAACATCACTTATAGTATAGTAACTTATAGTAACACCATTACTTATATAATATAATAATATATAATATATATAAACTTTAAACCTATTCATGTAAGTTCAAACAAATTCGATTCTAAGCACAACTTTCTATGAATTTTCCCAAATACTTTTAAGCTAATAGGCTTTTATTATCAAAACATTTCCATTTGCATTTCCAAAAATATCCAAATCTTCAAAAGAGATGCTCCACAATGCAATTAATGCTATCATTATGAGAAAGTACTAAGAAGTATCCTAAATACACTTTCAAAACAATGCCTAGAAAGGGATTTTGAATTATAAAAAAAATAATTTAAACACTTAAAAGGTTTCGAAACTTCGGAAACTTATGAGAAACGAAAAAGGATTAGTTTTCTTTAAACACATTCATTTTAAAATACTCAATAAAATTTTAGTAACAACACTTATAGTATAGTAACTTATAGTAACACCATTACTTATATAATATAATAATATATAATATATATAAACTTTAAACCTATTCATGTAAGTTCAAACAAATTCGATTCTAAGCACAACTTTCTATGTATTTTCCCAAAGAGTTTTAAGCTAATAGGCTTTTATTAAGTGGGCCAGATCGAAAACATTTCCATTTGCATTTCCAAAAATATCCAAATCTTCAAAAGAGATGCTCCACAATGCAATTAATGCTATCAGCATTAATATGGGCGCCCATTATGAAGCCCCCGCCACGCCAGAACTCACTCAAAATGGCGCATCCCTTGGCTGGAGCGAGACCACAAGACATACGGCTCGATAGAGCGACCAATGCCAGCGCTGCAGATAGGAGAGAGAGAGAGCACACAAACTGGAAGTCAAGTGAGCGAAACGGGTCGTGCAGCTACCTGAGACTAAACCGACCGGATTCTGCTGGAATCGAACTAGTGTGCTCGCATTTTGAAAGCGCAACAGTTTCAATCTGAACTTCGAAGCGAGCAGTTCGTTAGCGAGCGAAAGATATATCGAAATATCGAGTTTTAAAGTGATCAATCAATTTATTCAGTTAGACTTTCAATATGTTGGCATTGCCGAACATTGCCGATCTGCGCATGCAGCAACAGATCGCCCATGAGATATATCGTCAGCAAATTATGCAACGTCTGCCAGGTATATATATAAAAGATATTTCTTATCTATGCTTTTGCCGTCGGCTTAACCAACTGCTTTGCTTCATCGCCAGATCCACTGTGCGGCTTGTTGCCCAATTTCGCGTCACACTTTGTGGCACCAGCGCCACAGCCAACGCTGCCGGGCGTCGAGGCCAAGTTGGAGAACAATGAACTGTGGCAGCAATTCCATCACATTGGCACCGAAATGATCATCACCAAGAGTGGCAGGTATGCGTAGTTACCTCTCCCATCATTTGTTTAGTTTATCTTTACACCAAGCTTATCTTATTGTACACATAAGCAAGGCATGCAGATAACCTACACAAGAAAATGAGATCACAAGCCATTTGCTCATTGCTTCATCTTTTTTTTTAGACGCATGTTTCCCTCGATGCGTGTCTCGTTGAGCGGCTTGGAGGAGGAGACCAACTATTGTGTGCTGCTGGAAATGGTGCCCATTAGCGACTGTCGCTACAAGTTCTCCGGCTCCCAGTGGGTGCCAGCTGGCGGCGCCGAGCCACAGAGTCCGCAGCGCATGTATCTGCATCCGGATAGCCCGGCAACGGGCAAACACTGGCAATCCCAGGCGCTGCTCTTCAGCAAAGTCAAGCTGACGAACAATACGCTGGACAACAATGGACATGTAAGTTAAATATATTAATGATTGTCATCAGGTTTTAATCATGTGTTTACTTACAGATTGTGTTGGCCAGCATGCACAAGTATCAGCCACGTTTGCATGTCATCCGCACCGCCGATCTCACCCAGCTACCTTGGGCGCCCCAGCAGGCTTACGTGTTTCCCGAAACCGAATTCATAGCGGTGACGGCATATCAGGTGTGTGTTTACTTTTGATTAGTTAATTGTTCAATTAGTAATCTGTTGTTGTGCTTCGTAGAATGATCGCATTACCAAGCTGAAGATCGACAACAATCCCTTTGCCAAGGGCTTTCGTGAGTCTGGACAGTCGCGTTGCAAGCGCAAGCTCAGCGATTCCCCACCGCCTGTGGAGCTTGCAGTCTCGCCGTCGGCTAAGCGCCTGCGTTTCACAGATGAGCTCGCTTTGCGGCAACACCAGCAGGCACCTTTAGGAATGCTTGTGGCACAGCATTATCTGGAGGCCAATTTCTATTTGACGCAGTCGCCCATCGATTATGCAACACACATCGCCAGCTATCCCAGCTGGGCCTATACGCCGCCATCACCCGATTCGTCATGCGGCTCCTCCTCCGCCAGCTCTACCTCCTGCCACTCCAGCGCCGATGCCTTTGTGGATGTGGTGGGCACGGCGACAAGCACCACTGAGCTCGAGCTGGAATCCGCGTCGATTGCCGCCGCCGCCGCCGCGGCTGCTGCTGCAGCGCCAAAGCAAACCAAACGCAGCAGCTTCAGCATCTTGGACATATTAGGAGCGAGCGTCTCGGTTTAGTTGCTCCCATTTCAGTTGTTGTTGGCTGCTCCTAAGTGCCTTATACATTTAATTAGCGTTTAGTTGCCAGCGCGTCGTCTGGCTAAGTTGAGATTGTGATATTTTGCAGTTAATTAAGATTTCCCGGTATTTACAATCAGTATTTATCTCATATATATATATATATATATATGTATAGTATGTGTATTTATTATGCAATTTTAATTGTTTAAATGATTTCGTAATGGATTTATTCTCATTGGCATTTTAATGCCAGCAAATAAAGATTTTTTATAAGAAGCAATTTGCCAAAAAGGATTTTTTATTCTTCAAGAAATTTTAATTGTGAAAACGTTTCCTTCAGGAATTTCCACACCTTACAAGGAGAGTACTTTTTGTTTAAATGATTTCGTAATGGATTTATTCTCATTGGCATTTTAATGCCAGCAAATAAAGATTTTTTATAAGAATTTTACAAGCAATTTGCCAAAAGGGATTTTTTATTCTTCCAGAAATTTTAATTGTGAAAACGTTTCCTTCCTATTTACAATCAGTATTTATCTCATATATATATATATATATATATGTATAGTATGTGTATTTATTATGCAATTTTAATTGTTTAAATGATTTCGTAATGGATTTATTCTCATTGGCATTTTAATGCCAGCAAATAAAGATTTTTTATAAGAATTTTACAAGCAATTTTCCAAAAGGGATTTTTTATTCTTTCTTCAGGAATTCAAGAAATTTTAATTGTGAAAACGTTTCCTTCAGGAATTTCCACACATTACAAGGAGAGTACTTTTTGTTTAAATGATTTCGTAATGGATTTATTCTCATTGGCATTTTAATGCCAGCAAATAAAGATTTTTTATAAGAATTTTACAAGCAATTTTCCAAAAGGGATTTTTTCTTCTTCAAGAAATTTTAATTGTGAAAACGTTTCCTTAAGGAATTTCCACACATTACAAGGAGAGTACTTCTTGTTATGTTATGCAGCTGAGGAGTACTCTTTATTTTGGTTTCACTGTATTTTGGAGACAAATTTGCTGTCATTCCATAATCTTTTGCGACCTCGCTTTAAATTATAAAGCAAATAAAGATTTTTTATAAGAATTTTACAAGCAATTTGCCAAAAAGGATTTTTTCTTCTTCAAGAAATTTTAATTGTGAAAACGTTTCCTTAAGGAATTTCCACACATTTACAAGGAGAGTACTTTTTGTTTAAATGATTTCGTAATGGATTTAATCTCATTGGCATTTTAATGCCAGCAAATAAAGATTTTTTATAAGAATTTTACAAGCAATTTTCCAAAAGGGATTTTTTTCTTCTTCAAGAAATTTTAATTGTGAAAACGTTTCCTTCCTATTTACAATCAGTATTTATCTCATATATATATATATATATATATATGTATAGTGTGTGTATTTATTATGCAATTTTAATTGTTTAAATGATTTCGTAATGGATTTATTCTCATTGGCATTTTAATGCCAGCAAATAAAGATTTTTTATAAGAATTTTACAAGCAATTTTCCAAAAGGGATTTTTTATTCTTTCTTCAGGAATTCAAGAAATTTTAATTGTGAAAACGTTTCCTTCAGGAATTTCCACACATTACAAGGAGAGTACTTTTTGTTTAAATGATTTCGTAATGGATTTATTCTCATTGGCATTTTAATGCCAGCAAATAAAGATTTTTTATAAGAATTTTACAAGCAATTTGCCAAAAAAGATTTTTTATTCTTTCTTCAGGAATTCAAGAAATTTTAATTGTTAAACGTTTCCTTCAGGAATTTCCACACATTCACAAGAAGAGTACTTCTTGTTATGTTATGCAGCTGAGGAGTACTCTTTATTCTGGTTTCACTGTATTTTGGAGACAAATTTGCTGTCATTCCATAATCTTTTGCGACCTCGCTTTAAATTATAATTTATTTTTATTTTGTGCTTTTGGTGGAATACTCTTTGTGCTGATTCTTTCCCTTTGCTCACATTCTTCTGTATATATATATATATTTGCGTCTCGCATAAAAACCAGTTCCAACAACGTAAGCTTACCCTCAACCACAGAGAGTCAGTGTTCGCTCTCGCGACAACAACTTGAGCGAGCTTATCAGCAGATCAGAGAGCACCGCATCTTAAATGCTGGCGCCAGCGCCAATGCGCTGATTGAGCGCGACGATCGCCAGGTAATCCTGGCTGCAGCCACAGCCAAATGTAATTGATGTTTTCACGTTGTAGTTGTTTGCCATTTACATGGACAACAAAAACGTTGCCCGGATGCCAATGGCTGCTCACACATGTGTTGTTGTTGGGCAACGGAAATGAGGCGGCATCTTTGAATATTGGCCAAATTGCAAATCTTCGATGGTGGCATTTCATTTCAAATCGCGTTAAGAAACAATTGTTAAGCGGCTGCAACCCCAACCAACCGCACACGTTGCAGCAGCAGCAACCTGTTTGTTTTTGGGGACATCTGTTGGCTGGGTTGCGTTCATTCATGTTTGCCGCTGGAAGTGTTTATGGGCTCCACATTAGCCACACTGCATATTCATGTTAAACGTCGCCAAAAAGACTAACGATGCCAAAGTGGCCATTGTATTATTGTTGTTGTTGTTGTTGCTATTTGCTAAAATTTATTGAATTCTCATTTAGGAGCAGCAACGGCGCCAGAGCTAGGCTCAGGTTCAAAAACGTTCGCATGTCAAAGTCAAATGAGCTCCGCGATCTTTAAGCGTAGATAAGCCAACTTTTTTGTATGTCTGTGTGTGTGTGTGTGTGTGTGTTTTGCTCCTGCTCCTGCTATTATCGTTTGTTTGCGCTCTCTTTTCGTTTTTTGTGTATTCGTTGGAAATGAATGTTATGGCGGTCAAAATCAAAGCCATGGCACATTTTTGCTGGCGACAATTTTATCAGGCTGCACAATGAAATCATTTGGGATTAGCGATGGGCTCCAGCGGCAACATGGACTTAACAGAACAGTTGGTTGAATGTTGTATTTCAAATTGAAGCTTAATGTTTAAATATATAGTTTAAATATAATGTTTAAATATATAATGTCGTGTTTTGATCGCTGGCGATATTATGTCTTCGAGGTCAGCTTGAATTGTTTGGGAACAGCTTAAAATCCTAATAGATGTGACTTACAATCTAATATGCAATATCCTGCTTGCAAATACGTTAGAATTTATGGAGAGTCGTCGTTGAGGGTGGTGCGGCGGCGATGCCAGTGATTTGGATTTTTGTACTCCACCAGATTGGTTAAATCGAAGCCAGCTGGAACCATAATATAGGGCTTTAGCCCCAGTATTGGTTTACTTTGCGGAGTCTGCGGCATGTCCTCAAAGGGCGACACATATGGCTCATGTTCGGAAGCAGTTCGGAAACTCGTTGACTGCGAAGTCTAAAAGTTAGCTACAAGTTGCAAATAAATATAAAAGGCTTTTTCGTACCTTGGAAGGCGGCACAAATAGTCCCTGGTCCTCCTGCTGCTCGTTCAGCGACATTTTGGCAAACTGATTACTGTTATCCTCTTCGAAATAATCATCCAGCCCGGCTGTAAATTCGGAGCTAAGCAAACGCTTACGTGTTTGATTCGTCTGCTGTCCGTCAACCCAAATTTCGGTAAAGGCCAACTTGTGCAGGGCAGCCGTGTCGGGATACTTCGTGTTCAACTTGGGCGAAGCCTGCACATTCATGTCAAATAATTCGGCAGCAGGCATCTTTTTATAACGTGTCGCCTGTTGCACCATATAATGGTTGCTTGAATGTGATTTTGGCATGGGGGTCAGTTTACGGCATTGAACCAGATCTAATTTCTGTGTATTGTACTTCATTATTTCAGTGCTGTTTCTGTGTGTGTGTGTGTGTACTTACGGCGTCTCTGTGTATGTGTGTACTTTCAATTGCGGCGTCTCGCTTCAAATGCGATTTTTGTTCATTTTTTATGGTCATATCTTCTATGTCGGATAGATTTTGCAATGATTCGTTAGTGCTTTGATCGAAGGAGTGGAAAGTCTCGTTTCCATCGTCCGTTTCTTCATCAATTTTCTCATTCATTTTTAATAGACTCATATTTTTTTAGAAAGAAGCTGACCCTGGTTGCTAGAGATGAAAGAATGATTTTTGACAATTAACCTTGAACTATCGATTACTAACTGGGGACAGATCGAAAGATCAATACTGCTTTTTGTCAGCTGACAAAAGCTGCACTTCAATCTGCATTACCGATATACAATTCGCAAAGCGTCGATATACCAATTCGGAGCCTTTTTTTACATATTTTTCCTGTGGTTTGTTAATATCAGTTTAAGGATCGCGAACAAAATAGTGATATGCAAATTATGTTGAGAACTTAAATACTGCTGCAGTTTGCACTCAATAGGCTTGTATACAAAAGCCACTCACACTCACGCAAGACGCGCACTTGACAGCGGCCATGGCTGTTGTTGTTGGTTGCTTTAACTGTTCTCATGGATTTGCAAGCCTGCCTGCATGTGTGGGTGGATTTTCATTATCCTGTAATTGTGTGTGCCATTGTTCACACGCTACGTTTGAAAAATTACACGCTTTGTTAATTGTACCAGCCCTGGACCCGCACAAAGAACTGGCTCACATATGAGCCCATTTGCATAAGCTGCGCTCCAGTTTAAAACCTCGGCTTAGGACCATTGCTTAAACGGGCGAGAGGAAAGGAGAGGAACATACAAGGTATGTAGATTATGAGCTGTTGTTTCATATTTTATGGCTTGGCACCGGCGCGACACAGCCGACGTTCTGGCCTTTGTACCATTCTTCTGGCTACCAAATATGTATATTTGCAACAATATAAATTCAAGTAGCCGCGCATTGTGCATTTCTTGTCCTTTCAATGAAACAATAACCCAAAAATAAATTACAAATGCTTTTTGCCCAACTGTTTGCTATGTGTCTGACAAAATGTCCGCCATTTTGAAGTGGTGAATATGCTGCCACGCGTAGAACACTTTTTTCCATTCATTAGCACTTGTTTCTGTAGCAATTAGCTTTCGTTTAGGAAATGGTAATGGCTTTGTTGTTGTTCATTCGTTCGGGGTTGCTCCCCATTTTGTGTTTACACAACACAAATTTGTTGCCAGACAAAAGTGTATCTAATTTCAGGGGGCAACACAACAAGAGCCGTAAAATGCAACAGCCAAATGCATTAATTACGCACACACACACACACAACCAGCGACATCTGCCCAGCGCAGCCGTAGCCATTTAATGAGGCATTGAATGCAGCAACAACCTTGCGCCTGTCAACACAGCGCCTTCAAATATCGAGAATGACATCTGTCACCCGTTCGTTCGTTTATTCTGTCGATGTGTGTGTGCTATAAAACCGCAGTACGCTGCTTCTTCTTCTTCTCCTACTTCTTCTATTCCCTGGCGACTACAATTTAGAAATCGATTTGGTGGTAAATTGAAATTGTTTTTGTTGTTGTTTCTTTCGTTCCTTCGTTCGTTCGTTCGTTTGTTTTTTTATGCTGGCAGAGGGTAGAGCCTACGTCTGCACACGCCTCCCCTGACGTCGTCGTCTTGACTTCAGACGTGGGTGGTGACGCATGTCATCGTAAACTTCATCATTGGCTACATTCTAAACTAGCTTACATAACTAAAATTGTGTATGTTGTTTTTTTTTTTGTTTTTTTGGCTGCTGCTGTTGGTCTCAGTCTCTGCCCATTTCATAAACATCTTTAGCCATTATGGGTCTCCGGAGTATTCTGCTTGCAACTGCAACTGTTTTGCAGGGCTGCAACCGAATTTCATGCCTTGTCGAGCTATTTAATTGCAAACAAATTATGTTCTAGCCACTCGCTGTCGCAGTCGCTGTCGCAGTCGCCGTCGCAGTCGCTGTGTAACTAATGGATGCTGCTCGGCGGCGGCGGCGGCGTCGGCTGATGATGTTGTTGAAATTCTAGCGTTTATCTTGTAAATTGGTTGGGATTAATGTCTAGCGGAAGTTTGTGATTTGTGTGTGTGTGTGTGTGTTGCATGTATCTAACTAGATGCTGGACCAATGATAACCAAAAAATACTGACTTCAGGCAACATGTTCATTTACCTACAGCAAAGTGTGTGGGCGTGAAGGCTTTGAAGTATCCTTAAGAACTGCCAATTAGCCAAAAAACCAAAAGGCTCTAGTCGAGAAATGCCCTATACTTAACGCGTACAGTCACTGCTTGCTTAAGTATGTGTGAGTGTGTGTATGTAAACTTCATGTTAACTTCAATACTCCATATCTCCGGTGTTTCTTAGCCGATTTCAATATAATTTGCACAGATTGTCAGTATTTCGTCTAATGTTTCAAACTGCATCAAAAAGTTTTTTGAATTCATGATTTTGTTGTTATCGATCACATGTGTATATCGGAAACGGAAAGAGTTATCGATCAAAATTTCACAGATTATCATTATTTCGTCTAATGTTTCAAACTGCATCATAAAGATTTTTAAATTCATGATTTTGTTGTTATCGATTACATGTGTATATCGGAAACGGAAAGAGTTATCGATCAAAATTTCACAGATTATCATTATTTCGTCTAATGTTTCAAACTGCATCATAAAGATTTTTGAATTCATGATTTTGTTGTTATCGATCACATGTGTATATCGGAAACGGAAAGAGTTATCGATCAAAATTTCACACATTGTCATTATTTCGTCTAATGTTTTAAAGTGCATCATAAAGATTTTTGAATTCATGATTTTGTTGTTATCGATCACATGTGTATATCGGAAACGGAAAGAGTTATCGAAAATTGATGAAAGTGAAAGCTTTTCAAATTCAAGATTTTGTTGTTATCGATTACATGTGTATATCGGAAACAGAAAGAGTTATCGAAAATTGATGAAAGTGAAAGCAAATAAAAATTCAAATAATTTAGTCATGGTATTCATATATTTAATGCCAACTTTTTGTTAATTATTTTCAACTTAATTAAACTTATTAACTAATCAGGCGATAGGCAACATTATAATATATAAAAGTACAGTAACTTAGGAGAGAAATATCTTATGCAACTAGCTGCCACCGCCCAAAATGGCAGATATGCTAAAACCTTTACGCTTGGTGGGTGCCTCAGGCAGTTGTTGTTGTTGAATTGGTGAATGTGTTGTTGTTGTTGTTGTCTCACTGCCAACATCTAGCTCCAGCTCATCCGTTGTCGATTCATCCTCTTGCTGAACGGAAATGTTATGGGGCAGCGCGAGAGCCGGAAGTGGCGCTTGCAAAATGGACGTTGGCGGATACAAATGTGATGCGGTTGCACCATTGTACTCGTGTGCGGTACGTCCAAAGTAGGTGCAGGCCAGATCGACGAGAGAGGGTCGCAGCAAGGTGTGCATGTTCTGTTGAAAATGTTGCATGAACGTGGCGCCAGGGGGCGATCCAATTGAGCTGGCGCCAGGCGCAGCCTCATCCAGCGATGACGATAACGAACAGGCGGAACCATTTGATCTCAGGCGCTTAATTTGCGGCCCATCCTGTTCGCCGCAACTGTTGTTGCTCGATGTTGTTGCTGTTGTTGTTGCTGTTGCTGTTGCTGTTGCTGCTGCTTCTGCTGTCGTTGTAGATTTGCCTGGCGACATGTCAAGCGAGCCAGAGGACTGTGAATGGGTCTGGGTCTGGGGCTGATCTTGATCTTGGTCATCATCGGTTGGCGATGAAGACATTTTGCGTTTGCAGCGCGATTGTCCCGTTTCGCGGAAGCCCTTCGCAAACGGATTGTTGTCGATCTTCAGCTTTGTGATGCGATCATTCTGTGGAATGCATAAAGGATAAACAGAGTTGTTGTAAATTGCATGCAAGATGACGTCCTTGCGTTAAGTAACAGCGCCACTTGACACCACAAAGACAGAGAGAGTCAGAGGAGACACACTTGAGTCCTCATGATGACTTGACAACTTTGTGATGGGATCACGCTAATTAGATGGCAGACAAAGGACTCTAGACTGGCGTCAGACATAGACAAAAACACAGCAAGCGGGCAAGGATGTGGCTATCCAACTTCCTAAAATAACAGCAAGACACCAGAAACCCACTCAAGTGACTTCGTTGCTGCTTGTAGACGTGCGGGGTGCGGGGCGTGTTGCATGCTAATTTGAGTCCGTTGGTCAGGCTACCCACGGCGTGAGCGATCGTTGCCCAAATTAACCAATTAGTGTGTCCTGTTCAATGAATTGGCACAAACAGAATCTGATCTCTCTCTCTCACTCCCTCTTTCTGTCTCTTACCTGGTACGCTGTCACTGCCACAAACTCCGTCTCGGCAAACACAAAAGCCTGCTGCGGCGCCCAAGGTATCTGCGCCAGATCAGCGGTGCGTATGACATGCAAACGTGGCTGATACTTGTGCATGCTGGCCAACACAATCTGCACAGAATCAAAACCAAAAAAAGTGGGAACAGTTTTGCGGTGTCTTTGGCTTTCCAGTTACTTACATGACCGCTGTTGTCCAGCGTATTGTTCGTCAGCTTCACCTTGTTGAAGAGTATGGGCTGGGCCTGCCAGTGGGCGCCCGTTGCCGGGCTATCCGGATGCAGATACATGCGCTGCGGACTCTGGGGCTCGGCGCCGCCAGCTGGCACCCATTGGGAGCCGGAGAACTTGTAGCGACAGTCGCCAATGGGCACCATTTCGAGCAGGACGCAGTAGTTGGTCTCATCCTCCAAGCCGGCCACGCTCAACCGCATCGAGGGAAACATGCGTCTGTGAAGGATTCAAATAAAGTCAACAAGCGACAATGAATAATTGTTGTGGGCGTTACAAATATTTAATTGTGAGTTTAGGCATCAAAAAAAAGAAACTAAACTTCAATCTAAAAAGGAAAGAAGGAAGAAAACAAATAAAGGCAAGGCCTCGTTTGCGCTGTGCTAACAAGGATCGAGGAGCGAGCCTGTGTGTGCCACATGAGGCACAGCAGGTGGTCAGCGCTCTTGGCGCCAGCCTCAAAATGTTTGCGCTCCTTCGCTTAGACTCTGTTATTTCTTATTCCTTATTTATTTATTTTGTTTTTTGTTTTTGTTTTTTGGCAATGATTTTGGTATTTTTAATGTAGTTTTTTTTTGGTCTGTGTGCGCGATGATTAATTAATTTAACTCGACTGCGTTGCGTTTGACTACATTTAATTTGATTCCTTTTCGGGTTTCTTGAATTCCATTAGACCGCCACAAGACAAGGGGCAAGCAGCGACGCATGGCCAAATATTTCGACATTCGTGCGGTTTAGAATTTCATTTTCAATTTGCCTTCGTTTTTTTGTTTTTTTTTGGGTCTTTTTTTTGACAAACGATTTGTTAAGATATCGATCTTTGGCGCGTCTGCGCATAATTAACAATTTGTGTGGATCTGTGCCACGAATTGTGATAGAAGTCTAACAAAAAGTATCTCGAGCATTTCACGGCATTTCGTGTTTGGTCCTTCAGGCAGGTGCAGCCTTAAAATGTTCGATTCGATTATAATATTCAGTTTGTTGTTGGAATACATGAGTGAAAACTCCATGCCAGATTAAAAGTATAGAATGATTAATATTATAATTGTTAGGGCAATTGGGTTGAATTTGGAAAACTTTGAAATTTGGAACATCCCTAGGCAGTACAAGTTTGTTTCAAACTATCGATAACTCTTCCCGTTTCTGATATACACATGTTATCGATAACAACAAAATCTTGAATATCGAAAACTTTGAAATTTAGATAATAAGCTCGCCTAATCCCTAGGCAGTACAAGTTTGTTTCAAATTTTCGATAACTTTTCCCGTTTCCGATATACACATGTTATCGATAACAACAAAATCTTGAATTTGGAAAACTTTTAAACGTCGTTTGAAACATTTGACAAAATAATGATATTCTGTGAAAATTTTATTGACATCGGTTCAGAAATACCAGAGATATGGAACATTGAAGTTAAGAAAGAGATTTCTTACTTGTTTTGCTTTGTAGATTCTTAGAAAAATAGAATTTTTAATTGGCAAACTGTGGTAAACTCTTCAAATGCATACAAACTATTATGTTAAAGTCTAAAAAAGTTCTCAAGCTTATCTAAAACGTTTAACATAACCTAAACTTCGAATTCCCTTTTAAAAATATATTTTTTTCAAACGTTTTAGTTTCCTTTTCCATCAGATAGTCCTGAGAAGTGTCAGCAGTTGACGCTTTTAAATGATTCACCTGAATTACGCCTAGCTTTCCACTAAAAGCTTCGTGACAGAGTCATTCCATACGTGATACGCTTTGTTCTATCTAACTATTTAATGGTCTTGTATGCATTTACCACCCATGCGAGCCCCAAGCGATCTCCGACTGTGGGGCTAAGCAACTAATTAGTTTTTACGAGGGCCACTTGGAGTTTTCGGTGGCACTGTGGCGCCTAATCATTAAAAATTCAAATCGATTGCACGCCCAAGAATCGTCGTCTCGACTGCATTTCACATAAAACATTTTTGATGGTCATAAAAACTATTTAATACGCAGACTTTATGAATAATTCATGCCATATACACTACAGCAACGAGTATACACAAGTTCCAAAGAGCGAAAGAGTTCGGTTTTCGGGTGCCCCAAAACTTTATGTAAATGCAGATGCGGCTGCTGCTGCTGCCTCCGATCTTATCGGCACTTGCGTCAAGTGTGAAATTGCTCGTATCTGTCGACGTCTTGGACAAGCTGTGGTCAACGTTCCGAGATACAGATACATCTACAAAAAGGAATACGAATATATGTGTGTGTGTGTGTCTGCAGACAGGCGCCACAATAAAAACGCCGAAAGCAACAAAGATGACGACAAAGTATCCTTGACGCGAAGATTTATGCCACAGCAGCAGCAGCAGTTGCATCTCTGACAAAAACGCCGACCAAAAGGACGTCCCATGGTGTGCTCTGTCCATACTAGGTCTTCAATAAATTACGATGACGCCACTTTACGCACATTTTTCGAGCAAGTGCCGGACACTTTTAGGTAGTTTACTATATATATCTTTGGGCGATTGCGCTCGAAACCTTTGATATTGATATTTTCTGTGTGTTTTCCTTTTTGTTTCTGCAACGGCACGCAATGTGAAATGTGGCATAGAACTTGTTCGTTTTACGCCTAGCGCGAGATATTCGATATTCACTTTGCAATCACTCTTAAGTTGTTGTTAGCGTGTACCTGTTCGCCGTGCATTTCACATCCTGCACATCCTTCCGTTGTGTTGTTTGCCTGTGAAAATTGTTGTCGCGACGTCGCTGTAAACAATTTTGCAGGCGCCTTCATCTAATGAGCATTTAACAGTGCCGCCGTCGACAGCCTGAGGAAGCTAAGAGTCTAAGAGACGACGCTTGCCACACGGCGCTGGCGGCGGCGCTTTAAGTGCCCAAACGCCATTTGTGGCATGTTCTTGTTTTTATTTCTTACTTTTCGGGCATTACTTTTCACGTTCGTGCTAATGCACATTGCTCGACGCTGCCCGATCCCCGATTTAATTACATTCGAAAAGTTGTTTTAAGCGCGACTTCAAAGGGGGATCATAAGGAATCAAACGCAAGAACCCACAAAATGACTAAAAATACTTTTTGTACTCGAATCAGGAAGTTGACGGCCTTAAAAGCTTCGATTTGTTTTTAAAAAGTTTTGTCATCTTACCTGCCGCTCTTTGTAATGATCATTTCGGTGCCAATCTGATGGAATTGCTTCCAGAGCTCATCGTTCTGCAGCGTTAAGTCGACGCCGGGCAGCGAGACGCGTGGTGGCATTATCACATGACGGGGCATGGGAATGGGCAGCATCGGTGGAAAAGGATCTGCAATCAGAATCGATTAAGTTGGGGTTAGTGCGGAACATTGTGAAGTTAACTCCTTAGACATTAGTTAAATGTTCATAGAGATTATAAGATTAGGAAAAATCAGAAGAAGATACATAGAAAGTAAATTAACAAATATGAAACACATTGAATAAAAAAAAAAACAATAAAAAAAAAAGTAGTAAAGAAGTTATCTTCAGCATGCCGAATATTATATACACTTGAAAGCCTGCTTGGTTTGGCTTTTGTATGGCAGCTATACGATATAGTGATCCGTTCTCGCCGATTTTGACAAATGATCTAACTGCAAAGGAAAGAATACCTTGACCAAAGTTTCAAATCGATCGCTCAAAAACATTTCTATACACTTTTCCAGTGTCCGAAAATAACTATAGCAAATTTATAGAACAAAAATCAAATACAGTATTAGAAAGTAAATTAACAAATATAAAACACATAGAATTAAAAAAATAAAAATAAAAAATACTAAAGAAGTTATCTTTAGCATGCCGAATATTATATACACTTCAAATCTTGCTTGGTTTCCATAGTATAATCTTGTTTAGGAACTGGCTTTTGTATGGCAGCTATACGATATAGTGATCCGATCTGGCCGATTTTGACAAATGATCTAACTGCAAAGGAAAGAAGACCTTGGCCAAAGTTTCAAATCGATAGCTCAAAAACTAACCCACATTTATATACACTTTTCCAGTGTCCAAAAATAACTATAGCAAATTTATAGCACAAAAATCTGTTATACAGTATTATGTGTTTGAACTTAAGTATGTTTTTTCAATTTATTTTAGTTTTATAAAATTATAAAAGTATCTTTTAACGCTCATACAATATCAGTCATATAACTAAAATTAGTTCACCCCCTAGAACTTTTTTAACAACTGTAATTTCATTTCAGTTTCTTTTATAACTGCAAGTTATCAAAAGCTAGACAGTTCAAGGTCGAGATTTAAACTAAGATTAAAGCTAAATGCATGTTTGAACATTTACAAAATAGCTTTTGTTTAATCGAGTGTGCAATAAAGTTAGTATTAACAAGTAAGAAGGCTCTAGTCGAGAAATACCGACTAGACTATACCTTGAACCTCATACTTTACGCGTACAATCACTGCTTGCAAGTATGTGTGAGTGCGTGTATGTATACGCGTATACTGTATACTTTCTTAACTTCAATACTCCATATCTCCGGTGTTTGTCAACCAATTTCAATAAAATTTTCACAGATTGTCTTTATTTAGTCTAATCTTTCAAACTGCATCAAAAAGTTTTCCAAATTCAAGATTTTGTTGTTATCGATAACATGTTTATATCGGAAACGGAAAGAGTTATCGATCAAAATTTCACACATTGTCATTATTTCGTCTAATGTTTCAAACTGCATCATAAATATTTCTGAATTCAAGATTTTGTTGTTATCGATCACATGTGTATATCGGAAACGGAAAGAGTTATCGAAATTTTGAAACAAACTTGTACTGCCTAGGGATTAGGCGAGCTTATGTTCCAAATCTGGAGTCTCTAGCTCTTATAGATCGCCGCGTTCATACATACGGACGGACGGACAGACGGACGGACGAACAGACGGACGGACGGACAGACAGAGATGGCTATATCGACTCGGCTGTTGATGTTGATCACGAATATATATACTTTATGGGGTCGGAGATGCTTCTTTCTGCCTGTTACATACTTTTCACAAAACCATTATACTTTTTTTTACCCATTTTCAATGGGTTCAGGGTATAAAAAGCGGTTTGCTTCAAATCAAAGATATACATAGTAATCGAAGTTATTGGTGATGATGTAAATATGCGATTTGCCTGCTGCGTTATGAACAGGATTTACCAAACACCACCGACGAGACCCTGCTGCGATATTTAGCTCTAACGCTTTCGCACATTGCTCAGCTTTATGTGGCAACGAAACGGTTAATAACGCACGCTGATCGCCAATTGTTGCAAATGTCAAAAGTGACGATCGTTAATGCTAATGATGCTTAACAGCTTTGGGATCAACGTGCCGACGGCGATTACAAAATGGCGTAAACGCTGCGTATGCGTAATGTGGGAGGAAGAAGAAGCATTTACTCACCCGGTATGCGTTGCATTATCTGCTGGCGATAAATCTCATGAGCGATATGCTGCTGCATACGCAAATCGACGAGTTCGTTCATGGTGATCATGATGATTATTATATGCTTATTATATATGTTTGTATGTATTTCACACTTTAGCGATTGTTTAACTTTTTGGCACACAATTCAATCACCGAGAACAACGAGAACAACAACAACACATTCGGCTCTTTTTTGTCTTCGTATTCGCCGGGCACGAGGTGAATTCGCAATTAGCGTCAATTATGTAAATCACAGCTATCAAAGTGGCGTAGTTATGGCAAAAGTCTCATAGGCGTGTGGGTGTTAATTTGATTATGACAACAACAATAAGTATCTGAGAGTATTGGCAATTGATGTTTTTTTTTTACCGACGCTCGCGTCTTGCGCTCGCCAAGTTCGCATTTAAACTGAGCAAGTTTGAACAAAATGTCGCTGCCACCACCACCGTCGCCGTCGCCGTCGCTCAGCGCTAAAACGAGCTTGACGAGTTCGAGCCATTGATCGACATTACCTGCGATGAGTTCTGAGCAACAAAAACGAACTCTTGCCCTTTGCGGCGCTCTGATTGGCTGGCCCAGCGCTGCGCACGTGCAGTCAGAGCGAGAGCGTAGTGCCGTTAGCCAGCTTATAGCTCTGTCTCTGTCTGGCGCTGAGCAGAGCTGTTTGGCGCCTCCATTTTGAAATTGACACCAGCTGGCAAATACGTTTTGTTTCGCTCCGCCTGCAACAGATCGATCGTTTGAGCGCGCTCTCTCTCTCTCTCTCTCTCTCTCTGTCTTGCTCCCTTTGTCTTTCTAATTGTGTTTTAATTTTGAAGTGCGAAGTTGCACAGTCAGCTGAAACGGACAACCACATGCTCCTCACATCTCTCTCTCTCTCTCTGTCACTCTCTCGGTATGTGTGTTGTTGTCTTTTAATTATACATCATGATCGAAATTGTTTTTTATTTATTTTTTTTATTCTCATTTGGCATCTTTTTTTTTATTATACTTTTTTATGCTTTGCCCATTTGTAGCCATTGCCATCATGGTGGTCCTCTTGTCTTCTGTTGTAGTTGTTGTTGTTGTTGTTGGCTGCCGTTTTGCTGTTCATTTATTTGATTTTGGTTTTGACGCTGCGTCATTCGGCGGCATTGATACCACACATACATGCAACATGTATCCCCCGATATGGACTCGAAACGAAATACTGCAGATGCAGCTGGTTGATTATAGTATTACTTCTCCATCGTCTTCGTCTTCTTCTTCTTCTTCTTCTTCTTTTACATCTGTATAGTTTTATGTTCCTTTTTTGAGCTTGACAAAACATTTGTTAAACTGCGGAAACGCATGTCCTCTACAAATTTGCTGTCCAGCCAAAGGACGACACATTCGAAAGCAGTTGAACAATTAGTGCAGTTTGTATAGCTAAGATAGACCTATTGTAAGGGTATTTGAAAGTAAGCAAAAGGTTTCATTTTCATACCCAAACAAATCTTAAATATATATACATTTTATATGACCTCTTAAACTGAATACTAATAATAATAAGATGCTTAGTAATGTGTTTCTAATCTTTATGTTTGCCCAAACATAAAACTGTTATACTCATTATTGAAAAGCAATTAAATAAAGCTAAGATATACCTATATTGTAAGGGTATTTGAAAGTAAGCAAAAGGTTTCATTTTCATACCCCAACAAATCTTAAATATATATACATTTTATATTACCTCTTAAACTGAATACTAATATTAATAAGATTCTTCGTAATGCGTTTCTAATCTTTATGTTTGCCCAAACATAAAACTGTTATACTCATTATTGAAAAGCAATTAAATAAAGCTTGGCTATCAGCTTGAACTTTGCCTGCTCATTAAGTATACGCCGCGGTGTGCAATCGCTAGTATAGAAAACTTTCGCTTTTCTCAGAAAAAATAAGAACCTTGTACACTGTAAACATTGCAGCTGCAATCTCTGGATAAACACAACCACTTCCGTTAGCCCGGCTCAAGTAATTAAACATTGCGAGAGCTTTAGCTGCTTATCTCCGGCACTACTGCGAAATTCTTGAGTTTGTCCGGGTAAATAGTTTTGCGAGCCAATTTACACAGCACTTTGCTGGCTGACACATACACTTTGTTATTATATTATATATTATATTCTCTATTGCCGAGTCGATATAGCCATGTCCGACGATCTCAGAGACTATAAGAGCTAGAGACTCCAGATTTGGAGCATAAGCTCGCCTAATCCCTAGGCAGTACAAGTTTGTTTCAAAATTTCGATAACTCTTCCCGTTTTCGATATACACATGTGATCGATAACAACAAAATCTTGAATTTGGAAAACTTTCGGATGCAGTTTGAAATATTAGACGAAATAATGATAATCTGTGAAAATTTTATTGAAATCGGTTGAGAAACACCGAAGATATGGAGCAATGAAGTTAAGAAGTATGCACTATACACACATACTTGCAAGCAGTGACTGTACGGGGTTCAGGGTATCGTCTAGTCGGTATTTCTCGACCAGAGCCTTCTTACTTGTTTTATGTTGTGGCAGCGCCAGCAGCGATAAGCGCTGCAAATTAATTTACTATTAGCAGTTGGCATTGGCATTTCGCCCAAATTACATGCCGTGTCTGCACCCTCTACCCAAATACACACACACATGTGTGTGTGTGTGTGTGTCTGAGTTAATTTATGCTTCGCGTTTTCACATTTGGTCGCGTACGCTTCCGGTTCCTCTTTCCACATCCATATACATATACATATGTAATGGCATACAATTAGCCAAAAGGTTCGGGTCTCAATGTCGGTTGAGCTACCTGTATGCCAATAGCTGTGCAATTTGTCAGCACCAAGCTAATTGGTGTTGCTCAGAATGATCTGCCTGCTGTTTGACTAATGCTCTTCGGTTTACTTCCGTTTGTCCCGGGGGTGGTATCGCTGGCCCAACAGGTAGCCAGGTTGCTTGCTATCTTTGCCACATTCCAAACAGTTGACTCAGCCAGGAGCACACTAATTGTTCGTCCTACATATTTCATTTATCTTTAAAGACATGCCACACATGATATTTGACTTGATAGTTTAAGGGGCGAAAAGTTAGGGAAAAATCTGAAAGCAATTTTCTTCTTCAGTTTATGAATTTCTACCAGAATTTGAGTTAAATTTAAATGCAGTAACAATATATGATTCAATATACGATAAGAAAGCATTAGATTTTGAAAATCGGTTGACTTTTGGGAAAGTTATAGTATAGGAAACTTTGCAATCAAATAAAAGAGTTTTTTTTGTGTCGATTTTCAAGTTTTCAGTAAGTGAAATCCATAAATCATAATTTTGACTGGAAAACAACAGAATTGGATTTTGAAATTTAAATGCAGTAACAATATATGATTCAATCCATGATAAGAAAGCATTAGATCTTGAAAATCGGTTGACTTTTGGGAAAGTTATAGTATAGGAAACTTTGCAATCAAATAAAAGTTTTTTTTTTCGATTTTGAAGTTTTAATGTAAGTTAAATCCATAAACATATAATTTTGACTGAAAACAACAGAATTGGGTTTTTAAATTTAAATGCAGTAACAATATATGATTCAATATACGATAAGAAAGCATTAGATTTTGAAAATCGGTTGACTTTTGGGAAAGTTATAGTATAGGAAACTTTGCAATCAAATCAAATAGGTTTTGTTTTTTCGATTTTCGTGTTTTAATGTCACTAAGTTAAATTAATAAACATATAATTTTGACTGGAAAACATTGCATATTTACTAGAATTTTCAGTTTCTCACACAATATATAAATATTTTTTGTATATTCAATTTAAATTGCCTTCCAATTTGTAAACATATTGTTCTTGCCAAATGAACCACTAAAAAGCAATGAGCACGAGACTTTTTTCTCACACGGCCGCTCAAATTGAAATTAACATAAAAGCCAGACGAAGTCAGTGTAATTTTCCATGGAAAATACTGAAAAGGCCATACAGTATCTAACCCTTAAGTGTACATCAATATATAGTATATATATTAAGTGAAACGCTGCAAAATTTATTGATTTAAACTTTTAGCTAATCGCAAGCATTTGGCATTTGGCATTTTTTGTGTTAGGTATTTAAACAAGCCTTCATAAACAACTATTAACTATTAACGGCTTGGCACTTGACGATGTTTCTGCATTCACCAACATGGTAAAGAGGACGCTGTCGATGTTGGCTTTAACTGCTGACTGACATGGCGACCACAGCACCTATTTGTTGACGCTTCGACTGTCTGGCTGGCATGTAAGTAAATCTACTTTTGTATGCAAATTAAGTGACTCAATCAACAAGGCAACAACAAGTCAACAATAACCAACAAAACACAAAAAATATCACTTAACAACTCAAAGGGAACGATTGTGTGATACCCTGTAACAAGTTGAAATCGCTTTAAGTACGGTTACAAATTCTAGCAACTGCTGAGCTTATGTCATAAATCTCATCTATGTTCAGGGTTCGTTCACATCCTATCTCAAATGCATCCCAAAACAAAAGCCATGGAATGAGCTGTTCCCCAAACTCAATCCTTTACGTTACGTGTAAGCTTTAAGCTCCTAAAACTGAAGTTTCGAGCATTTTCTTTCCTCACACATTACTTTTACAGGGTATTGCCAAACAAATATTATAGCCAGTAAGCCAGTAGCGATCAGAGAAAAAGCTAAATATAAATTCATAAACTTGGCAACAACCAAAGGCATCATAATCATGTGGGTCTAGGCAACTACCAGCCATTACTACAATGGCCCACAGCAGCCCACTTAGCAGCTTTGAATGGTTCATGTAGGCCCGAAACAGTCAGAGTAGGGTTCGCGAGACCCCACAGCATATATAAATGTATGTGTGTATATAATTGAGAGGTGTTTAATCGTGTGTTTCGCTTCTTTTTATACCCTGAACCCATTGAAAATGGGTAGAAAGGGTATAATGGTTTTGTGCAAAAGTATGTAACAGGGAGAAGGAAGCATCTCCGACCCCATAAAGTATATATATTCTTGATCAGCATCAACAGCCGAGTCGATATAGCCATGTCCGTCTGTCCGTCTGTCCGTCCGTCCGTCCGTATGTATGAACGCGTCGATCTCAGAGACTATAAGAGCTAGAGACTCCAGATTTGGTATATAAGCTCGCCCAATCCCTAGGCAGTACAAGTTTGTTTTAGATTTTCGATAACTCTTCCCGTTTCCGATATACACATGTAATCGATAACAACAAAATCTTCAATTTGGAAAACTTTTTGATGCAGTTTGAAAGATTAGACTAAATAATGACAATCTCTGAACATTTTATTGAAATCGGTTGAGAAACACTGGAGATATGGAGTATTGAAATTAAGAAGGTATGCACTATACGCGTATACATACACACACTCACACATACTTGCAAGCACTGACTGTATGCGTAAAGTATAGGGTTCAGGGTATAGTCTAGTCGGGATTTCTCGACTAGAGCCTTCTTACTTGTTTTTTTTTTGGTTTCTGCACATTCACGATCTATGGCGAGACAAGATTTACCTTTTCATATGGCCCACAGTTCGATCGCTGTTTGCTCTCAAATTATCATAAGCAAATAGGGCCCAAACCGAACCGAACCGAACCAAAGAGTGACTGTTTCGACTTTACGCGCTTCAGACTTCAGACTTAAGTGCTAAAGTTGCTGGCGACGCGACGCGCTGAGAGGCGCTTCTGTTGTGTAGACACTCGAGTTATTACAATATTATACATATATTCCAAAATATTCAAGTGCTACTGAAGAGTCTTCGTCGTCGTTGTTGCCATCATTCACATGTCTTTTGGAATCTGCATATATCGTACGCGTACATCAAAAATATTTATTCATATTATTCATATTTGTTTGTTTGCCTTCGTTGCTCATTGAGCTGCCACTTGGCACTGCTATGATTGTTGAATGGCTTAAAATGTGCGTGTTATAACAAGATCATCGATTTTAAACACAAACAAGCTTGCCAACGTTCTACAAATCGTTTCATTAATATATGCAATATATATACGCGTATGCGGTTGAAAGTTCAATGGCCACGCGCTGTGGCATCAAAGCCAAAGCCCTGGATTGCCGACAAAGAGCACAAACAATAGGCAAACAATAGCCGCTGAATCAAAATCAAAATCCAAATCCAAATCTATATCCAAATCCGAAGAGCAAGTCGCGTCGTCTATTATGGACCAAGTCCAGTAGTCAAGAAATCATTTCGTTTGATAAAAAACATCCATTATGCGTAACAATTTGACGGCTTCTTTGGCTACCTTATTTTTTCTACAATGTGTGTCGGCATTTTGGCTTTGATTGAGTAGCTGACCGGCCTAGCCGCGGGGTAATTGTTGTCGCACAATCTTTCTCTCCCTCTCTCTCTCGCTCTCTCCAGCATGAGTGCGCAATTACAATGCCTGATAAAAACACGTAAGAAGGCTCTAGTCAAGAAATCCCGACTAGACTATACCCTGAACCCCATACTTTAAGCGTACAGTTACTGCTTGCAAGTATGTGTATAGTGCATACTTTACTTAACTTCCATATTCCCTATCTCCGATGTTTCCAAACCGATTTCAATAAACATTTTCACAGATTATCATTATTTCGTCTAATGTTTCAAACTGCATCATAAAGATGTCTGAATTAAAGATTTTGTTGTTATCGATCACATGTGCATATCGATAACGGAAAGAGTTATCGATCAAAATTTCACAGATTGTCATTATTTCGTCTAATCTTTCAAACTGCATCAAAAAGTTTTTAAAATTCAAGATTTTTTTGTTATCGATCACATGTGTATATCGGAAACGGAAAGAGTTATCGATCGAAATTTTCACAGATTATCATTATTTCGTCTAATCTTTCAAACTGCATCAAAAAGTTTTCCAAATTCAAGATTTTGTTGTTATCGATCACATGTGTATATCAGAAACGGGAAGAGTTATCGAAAATTTAAAACAAATTTGTACTGGCTAGGGATTAGGCGAGCTAATGTTCCAAATCTGGAGTCTCTAGCTCTTATAGTCTCTGAGATCGACGGACATGGCTACATCGATGTTGATGCTAATCAAGAATATATATACTTTATGGAGTCGGAGATGCTTCCCTCTGCCTGTTACATACTTTTGCACAAAACCATTATACCCTTTTTACCCATTTTCAACGAGTTCAGGGTATAAAATTTCAGAGAGAGAACCTTCTAAAAAAACATGTTTGACGTCAAATAGGAAATGCCTTAATCTCTTTGCAACACAACGTCACAACACACTATAGACTCCATCACTGCCATCTTCTACTCTCTCTCCCCCTACTCTCCTCTAAGCCCAACCATTATCTTGACTAGTGTTGGACATTTGTTTGTTGCTCGTCAATGTATTCGTCGTCTTTGGTTTGTCTCATTTAGTGCTGCCAGAACGTCTTCTACACTTATTTGACTAGCTCCATGCGACGAAGTGTATCTCAGTTTTTTATTTTCCTTATTTCATGTGTACTTATGGCACTAGTTACCCGTTGACACTTGTCTTGGCTCGGTGCTCGTTTTGGGCTGTTTGTTGTTGATTGCTTTAATGGCGTCAAGAATTTCGCTTTTATAGAGCACTTGCGCTTCCACGAACCGTATCTGTCTCAAACATTAAGTGGAACCTGATTCTCGGCCACAATTTTGATTGCTGTATAATGTCTGTGTAAATATCTACAAAAGGTATTAACAAGAAATGGCTTGCTTGCATATAAATAGTCTCGTTTGGTGTTGAGTAAATTGGTTAAGGATCTGTATAATGTTCAATTACGTTTAAAAGGGTTATAAAGGATTTTATCTTTGAACTTAATTTATGAGGAATTCTGCAGGTTTCCTTCCTATTTGCATTTGTTTGGCCTGAGCATAACCAATCTTTATTGTTGGTATAACAAAACTAATAAGCTTAATCTACTTTAAACAAGAATCTGGCAACGCAACCGAGTTACTCCTCCCAGCACCCTAAAACAACCACCCCAAAAGCAACGCATCCACAAAACAAGTCTCACGAATGAACAACTTCAATATACCCAGTATATGCTTAAAGGTGCTTATGGTAAAGATTACTTAGAAGGAAGTCATAATATTATCAACAAAATAAAACTTAGAAGGAAGTCATAATATTATCAACAAAATATAGCAACTTCAAGATCAGGTTGTAATTTCCAATGGAAGGTGATCGATAGCCTGCTTGATATCTGAACCATATCAAATTTATGTAAACTTCATTCAGGATTGAAACATTTCTTTACTTCTTCCTTCGCTTAAGTCGAAGTTTTACCAATTGCAATAGTTTTCCAGACAGAATTGACTCCTGTCTTGACTTCTTCCTTCTCTTAAGTCGAAGTATTCATAATGGCAATAGTTTTCCATACAGAATTGTCTCCTGTCTTGACTTCTTCCTTCTCCTAAGTCGAAGTATTACCAATGGCAATAGTTTTCCACAAAGGATTCCTTCTTTTAAGTCGAAGTATTACCAATGTCAATAGTTTTCCATACATCATTAACTCCTGTCTTGACTTCTTCCTTCTTTAAAGTCGAAGTATTCCCAACGACAATAGTTTTCCATACAGCATTAACCCATTTTTTGACTTCTTCCTTCTCTTAAGTCGAAGTATTACCAATGGCAATAGTTTTCCACAAAGGATTCCTTCTTTTAAGTCGAAGTATTACCAATGTCAATAGTTTTCCATACATCATTAACTCCTGTCTTGACTTCTTCCTTCTCTTAAGTCGAAGTATTCCCAACGGCAATAGTTTTCCATACAATCTTAACTCATTTCTTGACTTCCTTCTCTTAAGTCCAAGTACTACCAATGGCAATAGTTTTCCATAGGGTACAGCAAATATGGCGCAAAGTCAACAGGCCCACGGCCATTAGTTAAAGCGAGAACAATTTATGCCACCACTGCAATGGCTCTTTGGATCTTAATCTTTGTAATTCAGTCTCCCAGGTGAGGCGTCAAAAGCTTAAATATTTACAATAAGCCCAAAAACAACTAACAAAAAACATACTGAGATACAAACACCATAAACACAGCGTAAGGAGAACAGGTAAACGAGATAGGAGAGAAGCGAAAGCGAAAAGCATCAGCATATTTGTTAAAAAGCAAATAAATTGCGGAAGATAAAGATCTGATTTTGATTAAAATTTAAGCTTTTTCACAACCTTAGCAGCTACCGGGCAAGAGTAATGAAAACGAGAAGCTAACTCAAACTGAAGAAATTATAAGATGTCGCATTTGGGAATTTATGTTTGCTTTTGTTTTTTATACCCTGAACCCATTGAAAATGGGTAGAAAGGGTATAAAGGTTTTGTGCAAAAGTATGTAACAGGCAGAAGGAAGCATCTCCGACCCCATAAAGTATATATATATTCTTGATGAGCATCAACAGTGGAGTCGATATAGCCAAGTCCGTCGATCTCAGGTACTATAAGAGCTAGTGAGTCCAGATTTGGTACACAAGGTCGCCTAATCCCTAGGCAGTACAAGTTTGTTTCAAATTATCGATAACTCTTCCCTTTTCCGATATACACATGTTATCGATAACAACAAAATCTTGAGTTTCGAAAACTTTTTGATGCAGTTTGAAACATTAGACGACATAATGATAATCTTTGAAAATCTTATTGAAATCGGTTGAGAAACACTGGAGATATGAAACATTGAAGATAAGTGTTGAGGGTATCGTCTAGTCGGGATTTCTCGACTAGAGCTTACTTGTTTTTCGTTGCTGTTGTTGTTGTTTTTTCGTTGACAACGCACACAGAAAACACAAGAGTCGACGGTTAAAAACATTTAATAAATTAACCTCTGGGCCACACTTTTCCTTATCGCTATCTCTGGAGATGGAGTTGCACAGCATGTTGTTGTTTTGCTCGTTTGTTATTTTCATAGATTTTTAGTTGGTATATATGGCAAACAGAACGGTACTTTTAACACCACAGTAACGTAACAGAGGGCCGCATTAACAAAGGCCAACACAGCACAGAAGCGACAGAATTTGTAGCTGCTGTACGAGCAGCAGCTGGCCCTAAGATACAGATACTCGTTTACTATAGCCAGATACATTTCAGCTATAGATACAGATACGGATCCAGATACAGACACGAGTGCGGAGGAAACGCATTTGCATATGAATGTGGCAATGATTACAAATTTCGCTCGTAAAAATGTTTAGTTTGTTTTTGTTTTAACCCTTTTTTGTCTCTTTTGGTTTCGGAGGCATAATTAACTATGGATCGATCTATCGCGTTGCGTTGCGTTGCGTTGCGGTTGCGGCAATTTACGGGGCACGAAATGTTGTTGTTACTGATTGTGAGATACGATCTTGTATGGCATTTAATAGATACCGCGAGTCTTCACTGTACGAAGAGTCAAAACGAAAGTCAATGGACTTTGGTGGGAAAGTGTTGGAAGCGCTTTGCATTATGCAGATTAAGCTTTTATTTTATTGAATGAAAAAGTTAAACCTTTCACAGCCAATTAATAGCACGACTAACAAGATCGATGCTGCAAACAGCTAACTGCATATCGTTAATAGATTAGCTATGCCCGATTCCCACCTTCACTGCGGACAACGCCCACTGTTCGAACAGCCAAAAAGGATCACACAGCCGAGATGATGATCCTAGCAGAGCGTCGAATACTTGTTCCTCTGTTTTTTATGTTTATTATGGCGCGTTTCGTTAATTTCTTGGCGCCATCATCATCGTCTCTGTCTTCCTTTCACTCTCCCTCGCCTCCTTTGCTGCGTCATAAACATAAAACTCTTCACTCCATCATTTTTCGTGAGCGAGTGCAACATTTGACAGGTAAACGTCTGGGAAAAAAGATATACACACACACACATAACCAACTGAGCCCGGTTATCGCAGCCGCGCCCTCCAAGCCTGTATCTTTGCATAGCCCGACTACAGAATTCCAAATACTCTTAACACATGTTGCCAGGCAAGGAAGATTCACAACGAAATATCGCAACAAATCTATAGACAGTGTATTATTTATATACTCATTATAATATATATCTACTAGCTGCAAGTGTATTTGTAGTTCGTTGTTTGCCTGCGCAACATGTTTCATAATAAATTTCGAGACTAAAAAGGTATATGTTCTTTTTTTTTCAGTCTGTGTTGCAGTTAACCATATTTTTGACAGATTTATTAGGCAATATTCATTTTTTAGACGTGTAGAAGAATGTGGCATGGGAAGCTGCCATTATCACCTTTTCGTGCTTAAAGGTGGAGCACTTCAGCCGCTGTAGGTCTGCGCTGTTGATCACCAGCAACAGGACAACCAAGGTATCCAGATCTTTCTTTCTGTCTGTTTTGATATTGTCTGTGCCTGTTTGCCTTTGTCCGATGACTGACTGGCTGACTGAATGCTGAGCGGTGGGTCGAACGTGTGAAAATGCATTTGCATATTCAATCAACGACACAATAAATACGAATAATACAACATACGACGAATTCATATGGAGTCGTTAAACAACATTTACATACGAAAACAAGTAAGAAGGCTCTGGTCGAGAAATCTCGACTAGACGATACCCTGAACCCTATACTTAACGCGTACAGTCAGTGCATGCAAGTGTGTGTGAGAGTGTGTAAGTGTATATTGCATACTTGACTTAACTTCAATGTTCCATATCTCTGGTATTTCTCAACCGATTTCAATAAATTTTCACAGATTGACATTATTTCGTCTAATGTTTCAAACGACGTTTAAAAGTTTTCGATATACAAGATTTTCTTGTTATCGATCACATGTGTATATCGGAAACGGAAAGAGTTATCGATCAAAATTTCACAGATTATCCTTATTTCGTCTAATGTTTCAAACGTTGTCTTCAAGTTTTCCAAATTCAAGATTTTATTGTTATCGATAACATGTGTATATCGGAAACGGAAAGAGTTATCGAAATTTTGAAACAAACTCGTACTGCCTAGGGATTAGGCGAGCTTATGTTCCAAATCTAGAGTCTCTTTCTCTTACAGACTCTGGGATCGATAACATATCGACTCCACTGTTGATGCTGATCAAGAATATATATACTTGATGGGGTCGGAGATGCTTCCTGCTGCCCGTTACATACTTTTGCACAAAACCACTATACCCTTTTTAACCATTTTCAATGTGTTCAGGGTATAATAACAAAAGCCCACTGCGACCATACGAGTTGCTGCTGTTGGGGAAAGACTTGTTGGGATATCAGGCCGTGACTTTTGCATTCGAATTGAAAGTGTCAACACTTGGAGGCGACCCATAAACTCGATGCCCAAAACTCAATACGCAAAAGAGCCCAAGCCTATATGAAAAGTTAAAACTCATGCTGGCCGTTAATAGCCACGATGACTGGCCAAATGTTTTGGCTGATACGAATTCAAAATATTTGCGTGGGCAGGTGGAATATTTTTGCATTTCACTCCTTTGCCAATTTGGGCATCTATTTTCGAACCAAATTTGTACGACAAATTAACAGTTTGGCCAATTTGGCAACACAAATAAACAATATTACGATAAATATTATTGTTGTTGGCTGCTCTTAAATATTCCATTATGTGGCAACACAATGGGCCAAGTGTCTGCTTATCGCTGCTGCTGAGTAGTTCAAATCGTGGCGCCACACTTTGCCGCACAGTTGACAATACTTATGGCTAGGCACACGCCCCTGCCCCTGCCCCTGCCTATTCCAGTGGCACTCACTTTCAGTTTCCGCTTTCAAGACAGATAAGCGCCAATCACATCAAGTTGCAGTTGCAGCTGCCCTTATCAAGCCGTATGCCCCGTGCCTTTTGGGCGCACTCTAATGCAAAACCATAAAAACAAATTATGAGCGATACGCTAAATCAACCAAAATGCATTCAAGCGCCGCGTTTTGTCCCCGAGGGGCAAACAGATTCTTTTTGGGAGGTACGTGGCACATTTGACTTAATGAAAATGTTGGCACTACAAGTCAAGTGCTTCGAGGCGCAGCCAAGCATGCACACACACACACACACACACACACACAAACACACACTCACACAAACACAGCTCTCGAGTTTGCCGCCGCTTGCAGCACGCAAGTGAAAAATGTTGGCGCCAGGCGCCACTAAAACATCTTATGAATGAAGTAGACACATTTTTGTATCTCTTCCCCTTCTTCACCTCCCCCCTCCTGCTTTCCTCCTCACTGTTTTCTGTTTGTTTGGTGTGTGGCTTCATCGGAGAATCGCTTTTGAAGTGGCTTAGTCTCTCGTCTCTCGTCTCTCGCTTCTGTCCGCTGGCATTTCTTTTTCTTAGAAAGTTCTGGCTTTTATTAAGTTATTAAAACGAAATTAGAGGCTACTTAACAGAGTGCCACAAATTCTTTTGCTAATTATTACATTTGTTGGTTTGAGGAAAAACGGTTAGAAGAACTGAAGACAAGGCTAGAAAAAACATACTGTTCGGTTGTCAGATATAAGGTATGGGAATACTAGAAAGATAGACTAGGAACTTATCAAAGTTAACCTTGAGATATAACTAGGGAAGTGTGAAATAAGTTATGGGATTACTA